>JAUNZM010000065.1:0-22393 GCA_033459285.1 Clamator glandarius | reverse complement strand
GACGAAAGCCTTTGTCTTCCTACAAATGGAGGTGATGATGGGTAATTATAACGTGTAAGAAATGCACGGTCACAGGTGAAGTGGAGAAGGGATGCAGGTGGTTGAACATGGGATGGTGGTTGTTCTTCCTTTTGGTAGAACTTGAGGTGGTCGGTGCCTGCAGTCACCATGGAAGGTTGGTTGCTCTTCCCTTCAGTAGAACTTGAGGTGGTCGGTGCCTGCAGTCACCACGGGAAGGAGTTGAAGAACCAGCGACATCTCAACACATCCAGAGATTGAGGAGGTGGATACCAGAGCTGTCAAAGGAGCAGGAAATAACCTTACGCATGGTTGGACAGACGTGCGTGAGCTTGCATGCATGTTGTGTTCCCTTTCGCATGCTCTAGGTTATATAAAAGGGGTTTTTTGCCCCTTCTCGTAAAACAAAACAAGAGTTGGGAAACAAAATGCTTCACGGCCACGAGCGTGTCTGCACAGGACGGCAGGGGTGGAGCTGCTGAATGGGGAGGAAGTCGCTTGTGACAGGCGGTTGGTGTTTGCGCATCCTGCAGCCCCACGCCAGCATCTATAAATCATCCCTCCACGGCCTCCGTGCATGGAATGAGCTCTGCGTGTGTTGGGCTTATGCAGATTGTACTGTTGTACAAAAATCCTTGTTTAAGGATCTCAATTCTATCCTCTCCAGGCTTGGGAAGAGCAGCTGGAAAGCCGCCTGGAGGAGAAGGACCTGGGGGTGTTGATTGATAGCTGGGTGAAGATAGTTGGCCAAGAAGGCCAGTGGCATCTTGGCTTGGATCAGACACGGCATGGCTAGCAGGGATCGTCCCCCCATGCTCAGCACTGGGGAGCCCACACCTCGAATCCTGGGTTCAGTTTTGAGCCCCTCACTCCAAGAAGGACATTGAGAGGCTGGAGCACATCCAGAGAAAGGAATGGAGCTGGGGAAGAGTTTAGAGCACAAGCCTTAGGAGAAGCAGCTGAGGGACCTGGGGACGTTTAGCCTGGAGAAGAGGAGGCTGAGAGGAGACCTTATTGCTCTCTACAACTGCCTGAAAGGAGGTTGTGATAACTGCATAGATGATGTATTTTCTACCTCGATATTGAGTTGTAGTTACTCAGCATTTCCAGAGTGAGCGTTAGCACGTCAGGATTTATCCTTCCTGGGAGCAGCGCAGGCATGAGAATGCGTATCCCGAAGCCACCTTCCCACAGGCTCTGATCTCACTCGATGGCTTTAACCGAACAGGGTTGGGTGCATGAGTGGGAGGTGTCCAAACAGCTGGAGTGCTTTGGGGAGCATTGACAATCCCAGTCATAGAATCATAGAATAACCAGGTTGGAAGAGACCCAGCGGATCATCGAGTCCAACCATTCCCATCAATCACTAACCCATGTCCCTCAGCACCTCGTCCACCCGTCCCTTAAACCCCCCCAGGGAAGGGGACTCAACCCCCTCCCTGGGCAGCCTCTGACACTGACCAATCACCCTTGCCAGGAAAGATTTTTTCCTAATGTCCAGCCTGAGCCTCCCCTGGTGGAGCTTGAGGCCATTCCCTCTCGTCCTGTCCCCTGGCCCTCGGGAGAAGAGCCCAGCTCCCTCCTCTCCACAACCTCCTCTCAGGGAGTTGCAGAGAGCAATGAGCTCTCCCCTCAGCCTCCTCTTCTCCAGGCTGAACCCCCCCAGCTCTCTCAGCCGCTCCTCTTCTTCTCCAGCCCCTTCCCCAGCTCCGCTCTCTCTCTGCACTCGCTCCAGAGCCTCAACATCCTTCTTGTGGTGAGGGGCCCAGAACTGACCCCAGGATTCGAGGAGCGGCCTCCCCAGGGCCCAGTCCAGAGGGAGAAGAACCTCCCTGGCCCTGCTGGCCACGCCGTGTCTGCTCCAAGCCAAGATGCCCTTGGCCTTCTCGGCCCCCTGGGCCCCTGCTGGCTCCTGTTCAACCAACCCCCCCAGGTCCTTCTCCTCCAAGCAGCTCGTGGGGCAGGTTGGGGCCACAGAGGTGACACGTGGCACTGAGCAGCCTCACGCTGGCCACCCACCGCAGTCCTGGTGCGCAGGGTTTTTCCCAAGCCAGAGCTCTCATTCTGTGTCTGACGAGCAGGAACTCTCTGCAGGGACCAGTGGGAGAGAGTTTTCAGTAGGCAGCGCATAATTACCCAGAGGGAATTAGGCCAAGACATCAAAGTGATTTACAGCGTTGGCATGAATCCTCTTTCCTTTTATACACAGGAAGATCAGAGGCACAGAGGGAGGGAGGATTTTCAAACTCTCTGCAGCACAGGTTGCCCCTGAGTTTTGGTGGCAAGACTGGAATGCTTGTGAGCAGCTGGTTTTTTATTGTGGTTTTTGGGTTTTCGTGGGTTTTTCAAAGCATGTGCTTTAAAAACTGCTTCAGCTTGGAGGTCCTTGAAGCGCCATCATGTAACTGACTCTTGAAAATGTGCATCTACCTGGCTTTCCTGAGTCCTGCAGCATGTGCTGCTCAGACCTGGAGACAAGAACCTAGAGCTCTTGACTCCAGTCGCCTACCAGCTGGACCAGACTAGAGCGACATCACCCACAACTGGTTCCTGACACTTCTTGTTAATCCGGGTTAACCTGAACCCAATCCCAAGTAAAGGCTGGATGGAGAATGGATTTGAAGCAGTCTTGAAGAGAAGGACTTGGATGAAGAAGGAGGAGAAGATCAACAGGAGCCAGCAATGGGTGCTCCAAGCACAGAAAGCCAACTGTGTCCTGGGCTGCATCCAGAGCCGTGGGAGCATCAGGGACGGGGGGATCCTGCCCCTCTGCTCCTCTCGGGGAGATCCACCTGGAGCCCCAAGTCCAGTTCTGGATCCTCAGCACAGGGAGGACACGGAGCTGCTGGAGCGAGTGCAGAGGAGGCCCCGGAGATGATCTGAGGGCTGGAGAACCTCCTGTGCGAGGAGAGACTGAGGGAGTTGGGGTTGTTGAGGCTGGAGAAGAGAAGGCTGTGGGGAGACCTTAGAGCAGCTTCCAGGGCTGAAAGGGGCTCCCGGAAAGCTGGGGAGGGGCTCTGGATCAGGGAGGGCAGGGATGGGATGAGGGGGACCAGTTTTCAGCTGACAGAGGGGAGATGGAGATGAGATCTTAGGCAGAAATGTTTTCTTGTGAGGGTTGGGAGGCCCTGGCCCAGGTTGCCCAGAACAGGGGTGGCTGCTCCATCCCTGGAGGGGTTCCAGGCCAGGTTGGATGGAGCTTGGAGCCCCTGATCCAGCAGGAGGTGTCCCTGCCCGTGGCAGCAGGGGATTTGGAGCTAGATGGGCTTTGGAGTCCCTTCCAACCCAACCCAGTCTATGATTCTACGATAACCTAACCACCACTTTATCTTTCTTCCCCTTTCCTATTTGTTCTCCTCAAAGCCTAACGCTTTATTCAGGCCCCAGCAGTGGGGTTCCCCACGCAGCCCGGCAGCCAAAGCCCAGTCTCTTCCACCAGATCCGCCTGCGTCTGACTTCCCCAGGATGATCTCGGAGGCTGGGACTCCCCAGAAGTCAGCGACGGTGGAGAAGGCAGCGGCAGTGCCCCAGGGGAGGCCGTCACCCGCGGGGTCTCCCAGGAACCGGCAGACACAGACCAGCTCTAGCAACCTCCATCTGCCCCAGGACTCTTCTGTGAAAGGGCAGTCGGCCAGCGAGGACCCGGTGGTCGTGACTCACGAGCAGTTCAAAGCTGCCCTGAGGATGGTGGTGGACCAGGGGGATCCCCGGACGTTGCTGGAGAATTATGTCAAGATCGGCGAAGGGTCCACGGGAATCGTCTGCATCGCTCGCGAGAAGCACTCAGGGCGACAGGTAGCGGTGAAAATGATGGACCTGAGAAAGCAGCAGCGCCGGGAGCTCCTTTTTAATGAGGTGAGTGGGGTTCTGCTGTCCACCATGAAGCCATGGCAACGGTCGCTGTGCAGAGAGAAGGGAAGGGCAGGAGGCAGCTTCCTTTTAATAGAATAATAATAATGCCAAGAAGGAAAATGCCTGGGGGGATGGAGGCTGGTTTGTGTGCTTGCTTGAATCACAGAATCACCAGGTTGGAAGAGACCCACCGGATCATCAAGTCCAACCATTCCCATCAATCACTAACCCGTGTCCCTCAGCACCTCGTCCACCCGTCCCTTAAACCCCCCCAGGGAAGGGGACTCAACCCCCTCCCTGGGCAGCCTCTGACACTGACCGATCACCCTTGCCAGGAAAGATTTTTTTCCTGCTGTCCATCCTGAGCCTCCCCTGGTGGAGCTTGAGGCCATTCCCTCTCGTCCTGTCCCCTGTCCCTTGGGAGAAGAGCCCAGCTCCCTCCTCTCCACAACCTCCTCTCAGGGAGTTGCAGAGAGCAATGAGCTCTCCCCTCAGCCTCCTCTTCTCCAGGCTGAACCCCCCCAGCTCTTTCAGCCGCTCCTCTTCTTCTCCAGCCCCTTCCCCAGCTCCGCTCTCTTCTCTGCACTCGCTCCAGAGCCTCAACATCCTTCTTGTGCTGAGGGGCCCAGAACTGACCCCAGGATTCGGGGAGCGGTCTCCCCAGGGCCCAGTCCAGAGGGAGAAGAACCTCCCTGGCCCTGCTGGCCACGCCGTGTCTGATCCAAGCCAAGATGCCCTTGGCCTTCTTGGCCCCCTGGGCCCCTGCTGGCTCCTGTTCAACCAACACCCCCAGGTCCTTCTCCTCCAGGTAGTTTCCAGCCAGACTTCTCCTAGGCTGGAGCTGCTCAGGGTTGTTGTGCCCCAAGTGCAGGACTTGGATACGGTTAAGTGTCATTCATGATTTTGTGGTGGTTGATTGTCCGCTGTGTTGTTTTTCCAGGTGGTGATAATGAGGGACTATCAACATGTCAACGTGGTGGAGATGTACAAGAGCTACCTGGTGGGAGACGAGCTCTGGGTGCTGATGGAGTTCCTGCAGGGCGGAGCCCTCACGGACATCGTATCGCAGATCAGGTAGGAAGCAAAATCCGAGACGTCAACGCTTGGGTTCCCTCCTGGTAGGCAAGAGCAGCAGAGAGGAGATTTCTGGGAAGAACAGGTTCCCTCAGAGATCTTGTTATTGCAGCTCCCTACGATGATTGTGCTTGATGACTGTTAGCTGTTCAGAGTATGTGATAATGCTTGTAATGTAGAGAGGACCTCGCAGCGCTGATCCTTTTAGGTACTCGCTATTCATCTGCTTGATGACCTTCCCTGTACCACGCAGCCCTCGTGAAGAGCGTCGTTTACAGTATCTGTTGTACCCTGGCCAGGAAGCTCATTGAATAAGGATTAAAGAGCAAGCAGAAATTAGTTTTCAGTGGTGCGGCCTTAGCAGAGGTTGAATTGGTGACTAACTCCTCCGGGGACGTACAGCAGAGCCTTGAGATCTGGACTCCTTCCCAAATTTCATTGCCTAAAGATAGCAGCTACGGGACACTCTCCTCAATTTGTTTGCTTATCCACACCACTTCATGTTAATTAATGACCAAAGCGTTCCCGTAGGGCAGAGAAGTTGTTCTCAAACGGCCTCTGCGGTCCTGCTCATGAGGTGCTCTGGAAATGTGATTATGATCATCATGTCTTCCCATGCCCCTGGAGCCGCCTCCTCCCACCCCGAGCAGGCTGGAAACTGGTGCAGGGAACGCCAACGATGAGGCTCACCAAGAGAGTCTGTAGGATGAACCTTTTTTGAGGACTCAGAACCTTAATTAGCTCACAATTAGGTAGTAGCGTGAACACGAATTGTATTTACTTCTTTAATCATAGCAAGCCTTCACTTAAAAGCTTTGACTGATCCTGTGGTGGATAATCCTTGCTCTGATGGATTCTCTGTTCCTGATTAGCATCTTTGATGTGTTTGGGAGGCGTAAGAAGGCGCATTGTCCTTTGTAGCCCCTACAGCCCCACCTGTAAGGAGTGGTCTTGGAGATGCTTGGACAGTCAAGCCTTCCAGTACTGTGTTCAGGGGCATCTTGGGCTGTAAGAACCACGTCCCTGCTCCTGGACAGCAGAAAGAACATGTTTTCTCCCAAAGTGCTGAGTTTTGGGGCACAGCAGAGCTGGAGAAGCACTCGTCGCTCTCAGCTCGCGGTAGAACCAAAGCTGCTACGTGCAAACCCACCATTCTGAGTTGGTTTATGAGGGGCCTGTGGAGTTTCTACCCACCAGTGCCACTGAATTCCAGGGTGGGACCTCAGCGTAGATTTGAGTCCTCTACGAAGGCTTCCTCCGAGTGCTTGTAGAAACAAGATCTGTTATAACCATAATGTTTATCGAAAGTGAGCTGCAAGCCGTTATCTGTTTCTCACAGGGCAGAAAATCCACTCATTAAACATTTGCTGAGGGTGATAACTGATTTGCATCTCCAGGAGGGAGCTAATCCTCCAGTAATCTCTTTTCCACCATGCAGACGCTTGATTGAAACCAAATTCCATGCATGACGAGCTGGAAGTTTGCCTCGTAGTGGAGCTCGGAAGGGGCTCGGCTTTTCTTAGAACTCAAACGCTATGGAATGCAAAGGTTCTGTGTTGGAGAAGTCCATCTCCTGTTTGAGGTTGAAATCACAATGGCAAAAGCAGCAGCCCTCTGCTGTCCTTCAGGGGTATTTGTGGTCACCAGGCAGTGTCCAGGTCGGATGACATTAGAACATCTTCCAGTACTGAAAGAGGCTCCAGGAAAGCTGGGAAGGGCTCTTGAGCAGGAAGGGCAGGGATAGGATGAAGGGAATGGCTTGAGCTGCAAGTGGGGAGATAAAGATGAAGTTGATTCATTCTTCCATTCCATTACTTCTAATTACACCTTCAGCACTTACATATTGCACATTTAACATTGCCCTAAACATATACTGTAAAGAACAAAACCTTTCCTTCAGTAACCTGAGGGGAGAGAAGAGGAAAGGGGAGGAGGAGAAAAGGA
Source organism: Clamator glandarius (assembly GCA_033459285.1). Classification (NCBI taxonomy): domain Eukaryota; kingdom Metazoa; phylum Chordata; class Aves; order Cuculiformes; family Cuculidae; genus Clamator; species Clamator glandarius. Next base: position 15,505 of record JAUNZM010000065.1, on the reverse strand, counting down.
AAGCAAAAAATGCACGACTGAATACATATTTGTCACAAAAGAACTGAACAAATTTTCTACAGATGTGAAATTTTGGGCTTTATAATATTATCAAGGTCAGAGACAGAAGGTTGCATTAGATTAATAATTCTTTTCATACCTAGAAGTCACTGAAATTTGCAATTTAGATACCCTACCCAAAGATTTCTATAAGCAAATGCTTTATCACCTTTGTCTCTAAATTATTTTCCTTAGCCTTTTTGGATGCATGAAACAATTTTAAATAATTAGATAAAATAAATACTTCTTGATGTTTACCACGTCCTTAGACAGTGAAAGCTTGCATATCCTTAATTACATTAAGAAAATACCTTCCTCCAAACTTTTCATTTATTCAATCTAAAACTTAAATCATAAAAATAATAACCATGAACAGCATTAAAATCTCATTGTCTTCTCTGCAAAATCCATGGCATTTGACTTATTTCTCTGTGACTACCTGCTGTTGTACATCTCCCCACAGCAAAATGACTCGGAATAAAGTTACAAGGAGTTTTTGTTTCATAATAGTAGAAAAGCAGTGTAAAATACCTATAGAAAGAATTATGCCAGAGCATAATTAGACCAGAGCAGGGGTGGCTGCCCCATCCCTGGAGGAGTTCAAGGCCAGGTTGGATGGGGCTTGGAGCCCCTGATCCATGGGAGGTGTCCCTGCCCAGGGCAGGGGTGGGACTGGATGGGCTTTGAGGTCCCTTCCAACCCAAACCCTTCTATGATTCGGCTTCTGGAGCCACTTGTCTTTTCTACTGTTTTCACTCATATTTGGCTGTGAAGGTTCGTATGGTGGCATTCCAAGTGGAAAGAGGTTCTAAAAATAAGGTTCTTGGTGCTCAGATGCAGAGAGAGGGGTGAAATTCCAGTGTCCTTCCTGCTTGGAATCTGCTGCCATGTGTCAGCATCCAAAACCTGGGCCAGGGCCTCCTCACCCTCACAGCAAAACGTTTCTCCCTAGGAGCTCATCTCAATCTCTCCTCTTTCAGCTCCAAACCCTTCCCCTCGTGCTGTCCCTGCCCTCCCTGATCCAGAGCCCCCTCCCCAGCTTTCCTGGAGCCCCTTCAAGATAGTGTGAGCATCCAAAGTGTCTGATGCACGAAACCTGTAAACGATCCCTCTATTCTCTAACAAATTACCAGTTTAGATGCTTTCTGGATAAAATTGCACAATTTTCCTGGTGAACAACAGCTTTATTATCTTTGCTTTAGAAAAAAAAGCTGCCTCAACAGTTACAGTGGCACCTTGGCAGGGAGAAGCCTTGCCTGTCGGAATTGCTTGAGACAGCATCTTGCAGAATGAACTTAGCTGCAAGATTTAAAATGCAATTTCTCTGGATTTGGCTTCTGGAAATGTAAAACTGCTGAGCAGCAAGACAAAAATGCTTTCAACAGGGACAGGCAATCCTAGAAGAACTGTTAGAGCGAGTCCAGAGGAGGCCCCGGAGATGATCCGAGGGCTGGAGAACCTCCTGTGCGAGGCCAGACTGAGAGAGTTTGGGTTCTTGAGCCTGGAGGAGAGAAGGCTGCGGGGAGACCTTGGAGCAGGTTCCAGGGCTGAAAGGGGCTCCAGGAAAGCTGGAGAGGGGCCCTGGATCAGGGAGAGCAGGGACAGGAGTAATGGTCACAAGGAACCAAAATATTCATCTTCAACTCAGCTTCAGAATTGCTGGGTGCCTTTAAAAAGGACTCGTGAGTGAGCACTGCCCGCTGCCCAGGACGATGCCGTTAACTCCTCTGTCTGTAATTTCAGGCTAAATGAAGAGCAAATCGCAACCGTATGTGAGTCCGTGCTGCAGGCTCTGTCCTACCTCCACTCGCAGGGCGTCATTCACCGGGACATCAAGAGTGACTCCATCCTCTTGACACTGGATGGGAGGGTAGGTTTCCTGAGCCAAATCATCTCCTGTCATCTATGCCACAGCCTTGGTCTGTCTCCTTGTTTCATAGAATCAGAGAATCACCAGGTTGGAGGAGACCCACCGGATCATCGAGTCCAGCCATTCCCATCAATCACTAACCCATGTCCCTCAGCACCTCGTCCACCCGTCCCTTAAACCCCTCCAGGGAAGGGGACTCAACCCCCTCCCTGGGCAGCCTCTGACACTGACCAATCACCCTTGCCAGGAAAGATTTTTTCCTAATGTCCATCCTGAGCCTCCCCTGGCGGAGCTTGAGGCCATTCCCTCTCGTCCTGTCCCCTGTCCCTTGGGAGAAGAGCCCAGCTCCCTCCTCTCCACAACCTCCTCTCAGGGAGTTGCAGAGAGCAATGAGCTCTCCCCTCAGCCTCCTCTTCTCCAGGCTGAACCCCCCCAGCTCTCTCAGCCGCTCCTCTTCTTCTCCAGCCCCTTCCCCAGCTCCGCTCTCTTCTCTGCACTCGCTCCAGAGCCTCAACATCCTTCTTGTGCTGAGGGGCCCAGAACTGACCCCAGGATTCGGGGAGCGGTCTCCCCAGGGCCCAGTCCAGAGGGAGAAGAACCTCCCTGGCCCTGCTGGCCACGCCGTGTCTGATCCAAGCCAAGATGCCCTTGGCCTTCTTGGCCCCTTGGGCCCCTGCTGGCTCCTGTTCAACCAACCCCCCCAGGTCCTTCTCCTCCAAGCAGTTTCCAGCCAGGCTTCTCCTAGGCTGGAGCTGCCCAGGGTTGTTGTGCCCCACGTGCAGGACCCTTGGTGTTCAGCCTTGTGTTTGTGCCCTGCCCTCTTACTCCCTTTGTCTTTGGTGTTTCCTTCAACGTTCTTTAAAGGCAGTCCTTAAGGTTGGTTGTTTTTCTCTGTGGACAGGTCAAACTCTCCGATTTTGGCTTCTGTGCTCAGATCAGTAAAGATGTGCCCAAAAGAAAGTCCCTGGTGGGAACTCCCTACTGGATGGCCCCAGAGGTTATTGCGAGGATACCGTACGCCACCGAGGTAAGGAACCTCACCCTTCCCATCAGGAGAGGCAGCAGGTGATATTCCAAGATGTCTCAAGAAAATACTCATTGGCTTTTCCAGGAAGAGCCTCTGAAGTCTGTTTAAAATACAAATCATAGAATCATAGAATCACCAGGTTGGAAAAGACCCACCGGATCATCGAGTCAAACCATCCCCATCAATCACTAACCCATGTCCCTCAGCACCTCGTCCACCCAGCCCTTAAACCCCTCCAGGGAAGGGGACTCAACCCCCTCCTTGGGCAGCCTCTGACACTGACCAATCACCCTTTCCAGGAAATTTTTTTCCTGCCATCCAGCCTGAGCCTCCCCTGGAGGAGCTTGAGGCCATTCCCTCTCGTCCTGTCCCCTGTCCCTTGGGAGAAGAGCCCAGCTCCCTCCTCTCCACAACCTCCTTTCCGGGAGTTGCAGAGAGCAATGAGCTCTCCCCTCAGCCTCCTCTTCTCCAGGCTGAACCCCCCCTGACAGGTTTTATTGTGATGGTATCGATATTTCCTAAACCAGTAGAAAATCAGGTTCCTCTTCTGGGAACACGGTGTAAACTTGCAATCTTACACCTGAAGCTTGGGGGCGGTTGGGATCTGCAGAGGTGAGGACAGATGTCAGCGAGGAGCACCCCGTGGCCCAATAGGGATTGGTAAATCCCTCGGTGGCACCAGGGGAGGGGAGGAGGCACAGCTGGGAGCTCTGGATTCCGGGCTGGTGGGGGCAGACGGATTAGCCTGGGTTACCAATCGAGCGGGTGAGGCACAAGCCGTTACTTGCCGAGCTTTGCGTGTTGCAGCAGCAGCGTCGCACGGGCAGAAGTGGGAAGATGCCTTCTGAGCTGTGGTGGGGAGTCCAGTAGCGACTCCGAGCACCAGTACAGGCTGGAGAATGGATTGGGAGCAGCCCTGAGGAGGACCTGGGGTGCCGGGGGAGGAGAAGCTCAGCAGGAGCCACCAACGAGCGCTCCCAGCCCAGAAACACCCATGTCCTGGGCTGCATCCAGAGCTCTGGGAGCAGCAGGGAGGGAGGGGATCCTGCCCCTCTGCTCCACTTGGGGAGACCCACCTGGAGCCCCAAGTCCAGTTCTGGATCCTCAGCACAGGGAGGACACGGAGCTGCTGGAGCAAGTGCAGAGGAGGCCCCGGAGATGATCTGAGGGCTGGAGAACCTCCCGTGTGAGGAGAAGCTGGGAAAGTTGTGGTTGTTCAGCCTGGAGGAGAGAAGGCTGCAAGGAGACCTTAGAGCAGCTGGGGAGGGGCTCTGGATCAGGGAGGGCAGGGACAGGACAAGGGGAGCAGTTTTGAGCTGCAAGAGGGGGAGATGGAGATGAGATCTTGGGGAGAAATGTTTCACTGTGAGGGTGGGGAGACCCTGGCCCAGGCTGCCCAGAGCAGGGGTGGCTGCCCCATCCCTGGAGGGGTTCCAGGCCAGGTTGGATGGGGCTTGGAGCCCCTGATCCAGTGGGAGGTGTCCTTGCCCGTGGCAGCAGGGGATTTGGAGCTAGATGGGCTTTGGGGTCCCTTCCAACAGAAGCCATTCTGTGATGTTCTCCCCTCTCGGTACCATTGGTGGTGGGTGTTGTGGTCTTTGTGCAGGCGACAAAGCAAGTTCTGTTGCTCTGACCTGCGTGCACTGACGTGGCGTTGGCTCCCGCAGGTGGATATCTGGTCTCTGGGGATCATGGTGATCGAGATGGTGGATGGAGAACCTCCCTATTTTAGTGACTCTCCGGTCCAGGCAATGAAGAGGCTCCGGGACAGCCCCCCTCCCAAGCTGAAAAACTTCCACAGGGTGAGCATCCGGGCACGCGCTCTCAAACCTGGTGGTTATTGTGGGCAAACATCTGTCTCAGCCCTTCCTGGTACAGCTGGTGGTGAAAGCCCCTGGCTGGGACGAGTGTCCTGGAGAACCTCCTTGGCTTTGGTGCCTCAGTGGACCGAGCTGGTGCTGACAGCTAGTGGCTGGCTGGGAAACAGCCCTGGTGCTGGGAGGTCACCTGGCACAGACCTGAGAGCAACTCAGAGCTGCCTCAGGAGGCCCCAGCGGTTAATATCTTGTTGATAGAGCAGCTCATCTTCTAGGGAAGCAAACAGGAGGTCCTCGCTCTTGAGATTTTCCAGCTTCACGGCTTTTGGGACAGCAAAGAGCGTGTTCTGGTCAGAGCAGGAGAGCTCAGTGCAGGCAGAAACTCATGTTGACGCTGCAGCTGCTTTGAAGATCAACTCAGCTTCACGGTTTGTTATAAAAGAGTTGCAGTGACATGAGAAATACAGCGATTACCTTTTAGTCCCCAGTTTGAGCCGTCCTCCTCTCGTTTCCACCCAAGCCTCTGAGATCAAATAGCTTCTGCAGCGTTCCAAGCTGTCCAGCCTTCCCGATTAATCAGAATATCTGCAGCTGCTAAGACTGAATTATTTAACAGAGGAGACTGCTGAGCTGAGACTGAAGGCTCCGCATCCACAGCTGCTCTTCCCTCCCTGCCTTTGTTAGGCTAATTACAATTCCAAGGTCACATCCTGGACCTGGTGCTTCACTCCTTTGTGGTTGCAAAGCCCCTTCTGGTCTGGCTTGGTGAGGTGACCCTACTACGGGCTGCGAAAACCCTTTGTAGTCTTGTCCTGGGAAGCAAAGTGGCTTCCAGAAAACCTCGGGATGGCTGGTGAGCATCCTCCCCATCTCCCTGCTGAGTGGAGCTCAGGACCCGCTGTGGACCCAGCCTTCCGTTCACGGCTGGGGTCACTCGTTATGGTCCTGGGTGCCCTTAGTCTGAAATGGATGTAATTAGCAGCATCAAAATAACTAAATACTATACTGAATTCATTTTTGATTCTATTTTAATGATGCAGAGGCTCTACCTCCAGCAGGAGATGTGGGTCTGGGCTCTGGCTCCTCACTAGGCTTTAACCGATCTTTCAAAGCAAAAACCCGCTGAGGTGACGTAGCTTTTGGGTTCTGTGGTTCCTTTATCTTCTTGTAGTGGCACCATGAGGCTTCCGGACTCTCAAACCCTGTTTGGGAATTGTATTTAACTACTTTTTCCACAGTCTGTGTCCAGGAAAATAACGGATCAAATCTTCAGCCCCAAGCAATGAGCCTTGGGCAGCAGGAATTCTGTTGGATTTTTGAGCTGAAAGGCAGAAAAGATTAAATAACATTTGATCCTTGTGAGACCCTTCCAACTCAGGACGCTCAATGATTCCATGAGCAAAATGGGAACCCAAATTCACGTAGAGGGAAGGGCGAGGCAGGTGCTCTTGTCTTAATTTGCTGCTCCCTGTTGAAGAGAAAGCCACACGGGTAGATGTTGTGGCTCCCAGGGACAGAAAGTTCTTATTCTAGCGTAAATCCCAACATTTCTGGGCAAAACGGAGCTTAACTATTGAGCTGTAGAGCATCCTTTGTAACCAACCCCACCTCGCGTGAGCTGTTGCCTGGTCCTCGCGGGGCTTGACTCGGTCGGTTGCTTTTTCACAGACCTCCCCGGTTCTGAGAGACTTCTTGGAAAGGATGCTGACCCGGGACCCGCTGGAGAGAGCGACGGCACAGGAACTTCTGGATCACCCGTTTTTGCTCCAGACGGGACTCCCAGAGTGCCTGGTGCCCCTCATCCAACAGTACAGGAAACGCACCTCCACCTGCTGACCTGGCAGAAGAGCAGGTATGGGAGAAAATCATATTTATATACCTATAAAAACATAATCACGAGGCCAGGCGGCCTCATCCTGCCAACGGTGCTTGGAACTGGTCAGCGATCTCTTTAGAGGATGAATGTGACTGTTGCCCTCACGTCCTCAGCCTTCGGTGGCTTCTCTCTTGCTGAAGACAATCAACGCACCCTGGACCCCAAGGGGAGCGAATAGTCTGGAGACCAGGGCGGGTGTTTCCTGACGAGGGGATCGCTTCTTCCGAGGAGCCGGTGCTGCAACGTGGCGTCTCCGAATGTTCCTGCAAACCTTGGCTGCTGACGACTGAACCGACCAATAACTCCCCACCAGGAATGTGATCTTCCTTTTGTTGCTTTTACACTGGAGTCTCGACCCAACCCCAATCCACATTTATGGGGCACGGACCCCTCCCAACTCTCAAATGATGCACAAAAACTCGATTTTTTTTCCCTTTGAGACTTTTTCAGGGATGATTTTCATTCCCTTCAGTTAAACACGGACCTAGAAACCTGTTTTCCTAGGGAGCGGATGTGATGTGTGTGTATATTTGTTTCAGAATGGCTCTCGTGCATCCACGCGCTTCTCTTTGGCTGAGGAATACGTATGGTTTAGTGGTCAATCTTGAATCCATTTCATGATCTTAAGCTTTTTGGAGGAGGAAACCTTTGGATACAGGGCTCAGAGCGGACTCGGTGAAGACGCTTTTCTTGCTACCAGGCTCTGGCACTTGAGAAATCATGGTAAGCAACAACTTCATCGCTGGCTGGGCTGGAGAGTCTGGGAGAGCTCGTGTCTACAATTGGTTTCCAAGCACCTTTTTTTTCCCAAGCCCTTTCTCCTGAGGAACGCCGCTCCGGGGATGCTGTAGAAGATGGAATGAAACAGTCCCAGCTCTCCTGCACGTCCCAGGAGAGGGTTTTGTGTCCGCGTGAGGCACTTTGAGCCCTTCCTCCCTCACCCAGGGAGGAAAGGAACTCTCGCTGTATGTTTTGTTCTGGGAATGCCCTGTCCCACCATCCCGCTGCTGGTACGTTTGGAAGGTGGCTGGTTGTCCGAACAGCTCTTTCGGTTGTTTTAAAATGGATTTATCTGTTTTGTACGATGCCCTTTGTGCTCAGCGAGCTGCTCGAGGCAGTTGGGTCTCGGTCGGGGCGTGACGTTGTACAGTGCTGGTGTGTGTCGTGTGCAGTCTCAAGGAGATCGTCTTCCCTGTGGAACTGGGATCGTGTTTGGAAACTGCGGATACACATTTATTGGGGTTGAAGTTATTCCTGGGACAGCCCCACTGTCTCAGAAACGAACCTCATCACTCAATGAGAAGGGGTTATTAATCTCTCTCCTCTGCCATTCCCTCCGGGTACAGATCCTGCTTCAAAATCGAAGCCGCGGGTCGATTACTTGAAGTCATTTGGGATGGAATTGGTCTGCGCTCATCCAGCTGGTGGGCACCTCTCGCTTGGCTCTGGGGGCTCGGGGGACGCCTGCGAGGAGGATCCAGCTCCCTCCTCTCCGCTGAGAGGAAGGAGCTGGATCCCCCTCCGCTGAGAGGAAGGAGCTGGATCCCCCTCTGCTGAGGGGGATCCAGCTCCTTCCTCTCAGCGGAGCGGGATCCAGCTCCCTCCTCTCAGCCCCCTCCTGCAGAACCGAGCGTCTCCATCGCTCCGTGGGCGCCAGAGGGACCGCGGGGCTCTCCTGGGCTGCCTGGGGGAGTCGGGGACGATGATGTTGCTCGCAATGAATTCATTGAGCTCCTCCTTAGCTGCACTGGAAAACTTTTGATGTAAAATGTTTCTGTATTCCAGGTTTACCGCTGTTTTTTTTTTTTTAAAAAAAAAAAAAAAAAAGGCAAAAGAGCAGGGCTTTGAAAAGATTTATAATTTGAAACAAACGATCCTGCTCGTCTGTAGTTGTGAATCCTTTGCACTTGTGTTTTAAATTAAAGTAGATCTTGATTTATTCGTAAGCTGGTGCGGTGCCCTGATGCTTTAACATGTGTCTGCAGTTCAGAGGCATAAGGGAAGCGTGAACCTCGAAGTCTGGTCACACTCACCTCCTCTGTGGCTCTTGAAGCAAGAGGAGGCTCCAGGGGAGGCCTGGATCCTGAAACAGGAACGGGGACGTTTCACATTTAACACCATTTTCTTCCTTGGCCTGAGGGTGAACAAGAGCAGGGAGCGAAAGCCGTGAAGATTGCATTAAGTGATGTTAGAACGTTCTAAAAAGTCTTTTATCAGAAGCAGTGGGAGCAGCAGGAGGAGAGGGGCAAGGCTGGGACTGGATGGGCTCTGAGGGCCCTTCCCACCCAACCCCTTCCATGGTTCTACGATATTAGTGAGGGATGCAGAACGCACCCGTCTTCCTAGCAACACGGAATCCAATATCCAATTCTTGTGTTTCCCTTTTCCAGCCCCGCGCGGCACATCCCCAGTTAATGACTCAGGTAATCCCCGATTAGCTAGAAGGTTGCAGCTCTGGCTCCAGGGCCAGGAGCATCCCCAGCACCAGCAGCCCCTCAGGAGGATGGGATGAGCAGAGCAGGTCGGGGACGGGCAGCACCGGAGTGTTGAGGAGCAGGATTTCTGGTGTGCCGAGCACTCTCCAAGCCCGTAACCGAGCGCAGCCTCTTCTCTGAAGAGCCCCTCGCCTTCTCAGCAGGTAATTGCGCTCGGGATGCTCTTTCCTCTGAACGTCTTTCCATCTGTGCTCTCAGCAAGGTTGTTTCTTGTTGGGTTGTGTCGTGTTTTACCTGAACCGCTCCCTTTTCTTTTTCCCTGCCAGCCTCTCCGGTATCGACTCTTCTTGGCGCTGCCACGGCCCTGGCAGGCGGGATGGAGCTTTGGAGATGGGAGGTTGGGTTTGAGGAGCGACTTGCTGGATCGAACGGGGAGGCTGGGGCTGCTCTCAGCTCCCGGTCGTGCTCGTTTGTACCGAGCGGAGCTCAGGCTCCTCAAACAGGGCTCTGCGGGTGAGTGCAGCAGTTTGTTAGCTCCTTCCCTGCAGAACAGGACAAATCTCTCTCTCTAGAGGTGCCTGTGTCCCAGCCCGTGATGGGAAACGGCCTCAAGTTGTGCCAGGGGAGCTTTAGATCGGATTTGAGGGAAAATTTCCTTCCCAAAAGAGCAGGGAAGCCCTGGCAGAGGCTGCCCAGGGCAGGGGGGGGGTCCCCATCCCAGGAGGGGTTCAAAGCCATGGAGCTGTGGCCCTGGGGGACACGGTTTGGTTAGCACGGTGGGACTGGATGAGCTCAAAGGGCTTTTCCAACCTCAACGATCACAGGACCCTACAGCGCAGGAGGCTCCTGGCTTTTAAGGTTGTTCTGTCTGGTGAGAAGAGCCCCAGATTTCTGCAGCCTGGAGAAAGCGAGTGCTGGGCTCTAGATCCTCCTCTGGAAGAGACTAAGTGGTGAATCTCGACGCGGTAGGACACGCGTGGGGAGGGAGAGGGGCTCGAACGCAGCAGCTCCCGAGCCTCCTGCAGTAGCAACGGGCACATCAGCACCGTCTCTTCCTTAAGGAGCCAGCGGAGAATTTTGGATCATTCGGTACAAACGGAGCCTGAGCTGCAGCTCCACACGGCACACGGCGGGTGGGAAGGTCATAGGATGCTGCTCGGGGAGACCCACCTGGAGCCCCGTGTCCCGGTCTGGATCCGCAGCACAGGGAGGACACGGAGCTGCTGGAGCGAGTGCCGAGGGGGCCCCGGAGATGATCCGAGGGCTGGAGAACCTCCTGTGCGAGGAGAGAGTTGAGGCTGTTGAGCGTGGAGAAGAGAAGGCTGCGGGGAGACCTTGGAGCAGCTTCCAGGGCTGAAAGGGGCTCCAGGAAAGGGAGGGGGACACGGGCTTGGGGTGAGGGAAGGACACCTGGAAGGCAGGAGGAGCGGGCTGGGGACTGGAATTTGCTCTGTCGGGGCGGGAAGGGCCAGAGGGAAAGGAAGAGGCAGAAGGAGAAGGCAGAGGAGAAGGCGTGCCAGAAGAGTTTTAACAAACCCGACCTCCCTCCCTGCTGGAGAAGAGGAGAAGCTGAATCTGAGAACTTTGAGGGCCGGGCGGGTGGTGTCTCTGCCAAGACGCGCGGGGAGCTCCTGCGGCTGCTCCCCCCACACCTGCTGCAATTCAAACAGGTGACCCAGCTCGTTAATAAACGCAACGATTTGGGGTTTGTCGGAAATAAAGGAGTCAGATGGCTACAACACACGGAGCCAGTGTCACCAAGCACCTCGGGGGGGGACGGGATGAGCTGGGGAGCCAGAGCAGGCCTGGAGCATCGAGTGCCACCAACCTCCTCACGTAACCCCAGAACGGTCATCGGAGACGTTCTTTGACCTCAAGTAACTCCAGGGCCTAATTGGTGACCTCAAGTAACCCCAGAATGGTCCCCAGAGACGTTCTTTGACCTCAAGTAACCCCAGGGCCTAATTGGTGACCTCAAGTAACCCCAGAATGGTCCCCAGAGACGTTCTTTGACCTCAAGTAACCCCAGGGGCTAATTGGTGACCTCAAGTAACCCCAGAACGGTCCCCAGAGACGTTCTTTGACCTCAAGTAACTCCAGGGCCTAATTGGTGACCTCAAGTAACCCCAGAATGGTCCCCAGAGACGTTCTTTGACCTCAAGTAACCCCAGGGCCTAATTGGTGACCTCAAGTAACCCCAGAATGGTCCCCAGAGACATTCTTTGACCTCAAGTAACCCCAGGGGCTAATTGGTGACCTCAAGTAACCCCAGAAGGGTCCCCAGAGACGTTCTTTGACCTCAAGTAACCCCAGGGGCTAATTGGTGACCTCAAGTAACCCCAGAATGGTCCCCAGAGACGTTCTTTGACCTCAAGTAACCCCAGGGCCTAATTGATGACCTCAAGTAACCCCAGAAGGGTCCCCAGAGACGTTCTTTGACCTCAAGTAACCCCAGGGCCTAATTGGTGACCTCAGGTAACCCCAGAATGGTCCCCAGAGACGTTCTTTGACCTCAAGTAACCCCAGGGCCTAATTGGTGACCTCAAGTAACCCCAGAATGGTCCCCAGAGACGTTCTTTGACCTCAAGTAACCCCAGGGCCTAATTGGTGACCTCAAGTAACCCCAGAAGGGTCCCCAGAGACGTTCTTTGACCTCAAGTAACCCCAGGGCCGAATTGATGACCTCAAGTAACCCCAGAATGGTCCCCAGAGACGTTCTTTGAACTCAAGTAACCCCAGGGGCTAATTGGTGACCTCAAGTAACCCCAGAATGGTCCCCAGAGACATTCTTTGACCTCAAGTAACCCCAGGGCCTAATTGATGACCTCAAGTAACCCCAGAATGGTCCCCAGAGACGTTCTTTGACCTCAAGTAACCCCAGGGCCTAATTGATGACCTCAAGTAACCCCAGAATGGTCCCCAGAGACGTTCTTTGACCTCAAGTAACCCCAGAGCCTAATTGGTGACCTCAAGTAACCCCAGAATGGTCCCCAGAGACGTTCTTTGACCTCAAGTAACCCCAGGGCCTAATTGGTGACCTCAAGTAACCCCAGAATGGTCCCCAGAGACGTTCTTTGACCTCAAGTAACCCCAGGGCCTAATTGGTGACCTCATGTAACCCCAGAATGGTCCCCAGAGACGTTCTTTGACCTCAAGTAACCCCAGGGCCTAATTGGTGACCTCAAGTAACCCCAGAATGGTCCCCAGAGACGTTCTTTGACCTCAAGTAACCCCAGGGCCTAATTGGTGACCTCAAGTAACCCCAGAATGGTCCCCAGAGACGTTCTTTGACCTCAAGTAACCCCAGAATGGTCCCCAGAGACGTTCTTTGACCTCAAGTAAACCCAGAAGGGTCCCCAGAGACGTTCTTTGACCTCAAGTAACCCCAGGGGCTAATTGGTGACCTCAAGTAACCCCAGAATGGTCACCAGAAACGTTCTTTGAACTCAAGTAACCCCAGAGCCTAATTGATGACCTCAAGTAACCCCAGAATGGTCCCCAGAGACGTTCTTTGACCTCAAGTAACCCCAGGGCCTAATTGGTGACCTCAAGTAACCCCAGAATGGTCCCCAGAGACGTTCTTTGACCTCAAGTAACCCCAGAGGCTAAGTGGTGACCTCAAGTAACCCCAGAAGAGTCCCCAGAGACGTTCTTTGACCTCAAGTAACCCCAGGGCCTAATTGGTGACCTCAAGTAACCCCAGAATGGTCCCCAGAGTCATTCTTTGACCTCAAGTAACCCCAGGGCCTAATTGGTGACCTCAAGTAACCCCAGAATGGTCCCCAGAGACGTTCTTTGACCTCAAGTAACCCCAGGGCCTAATTGGTGACCTCAAGTAACCCCAGAATGGTCCCCAGAGACGTTCTTTGACCTCAAGTAACCCCAGGGGCTAATTGGTGACCTCAAGTAACCCCAGAATGGTCCCCAGAGACGTTCTTTGACCTCAAGTAACCCCAGGGGCTAATTGGTGACCTCAAGTAACCCCAGAATGGTCCCCAGAGACGTTCTTTGACCTCAAGTAACCCCAGGGGCTAATTGGTGACCTCAAGTAACCCCAGAAGGGTCCCCAGAGACGTTCTTTGACCTCAAGTAACCCCAGGGCCTAATTGATGACCTCAAGTAACCCCAGGGCCTAATTGGTGACCTCAGGTAACCCCAGAATGGTCCCCAGAGACGTTCTTTGACCTCAAGTAACCCCAGGGCCTAATTGGTGACCTCAAGTAACCCCAGAATGGTCCCCAGAGACGTTCTTTGACCTCAAGTAACCCCAGGGCCTAATTGGTGACCTCAAGTAACCCCAGAAGGGTCCCCAGAGACGTTCTTTGACCTCAAGTAACCCCAGGGCCGAATTGATGACCTCAAGTAACCCCAGAATGGTCCCCAGAGACGTTCTTTGAACTCAAGTAACCCCAGGGGCTAATTGGTGACCTCAAGTAACCCCAGAATGGTCCCCAGAGACATTCTTTGACCTCAAGTAACCCCAGGGCCTAATTGATGACCTCAAGTAACCCCAGAATGGTCCCCAGAGACGTTCTTTGACCTCAAGTAACCCCAGGGCCTAATTGATGACCTCAGTAACCCCAGAATGGTCCCCAGAGACGTTCTTTGACCTCAAGTAACCCCAGAGCCTAATTGGTGACCTCAAGTAACCCCAGAATGGTCCCCAGAGACGTTCTTTGACCTCAAGTAACCCCAGGGCCTAATTGGTGACCTCAAGTAACCCCAGAATGGTCCCCAGAGACGTTCTTTGACCTCAAGTAACCCCAGGGCCTAATTGGTGACCTCATGTAACCCCAGAATGGTCCCCAGAGACGTTCTTTGACCTCAAGTAACCCCAGGGCCTAATTGGTGACCTCAAGTAACCCCAGAATGGTCCCCCAGAGACGTTCTTTGACCTCAAGTAACCCCAGGCCTAATTGGTGACCTCAAGTAACCCCAGAATGGTCCCCAGAGACGTTCTTTGACCTCAAGTAACCCCCAGAATGGTCCCCAGAGACGTTCTTTGACCTCAAGTAAACCCAGAAGGGTCCCCAGAGACGTTCTTTGACCTCAAGTAACCCCAGGGGCTAATTGGTGACCTCAAGTAACCCCAGAATGGTCACCAGAAACGTTCTTTGAACTCAAGTAACCCCAGAGCCTAATTGATGACCTCAAGTAACCCCAGAACTGGTCCCAGAGACGTTCTTTGACCTCAAGTAACCCCAGGGCCTAATTGGTGACCTCAAGTAACCCCAGAATGGTCCCCAGAGACGTTCTTTGACCTCAAGTAACCCCAGAGGCTAAGTGGTGACCTCAAGTAACCCCAGAAGAGTCCCCAGAGACGTTCTTTGACCTCAAGTAACCCCAGGGCCTAATTGGTGACCTCAAGTAACCCCAGAATGGTCCCCAGAGTCATTCTTTGACCTCAAGTAACCCCCAGGGCCTAATTGGTGACCTCAAGTAACCCCAGAATGGTCCCCAGAGACGTTCTTTGACCTCAAGTAACCCCAGGGCCTAATTGGTGACCTCAAGTAACCCCAGAATGGTCCCCAGAGACGTTCTTTGACCTCAAGTAACCCCAGGGGCTAATTGGTGACCTCAAGTAACCCCAGAATGGTCCCCAGAGACGTTCTTTGACCTCAAGTAACCCCAGGGGCTAATTGGTGACCTCAAGTAACCCCAGAATGGTCCCCAGAGACGTTCTTTGACCTCAAGTAACCCCAGGGGCTAATTGGTGACCTCAAGTAACCCCAGAAGGGTCCCCAGAGACGTTCTTTGACCTCAAGTAACCCCAGGGCCTAATTGATGACCTCAAGTAACCCCAGAAGGGTCCCCAGAGACGTTCTTTGACCTCAAGTAACCCCAGGGGCTAATTGGTGACCTCAAGTAACCCCAGAATGGTCCCCAGAGACGTTCTTTGACCTCAAGTAACCCCAGGGGCTAATTGGTGACCTCAAGTAACCCCAGAATGGTCCCCAGAGACGTTCTTTGACCTCAAGTAACCCCAGGGCCTAATTGATGACCTCAAGTAACCCCAGAAGGGTCCCCAGAGACGTTCTTTGACCTCAAGTAACCCCAGAATGGTCCCCAGAGACGTTCTTTGACCTCAAGTAACCCCAGGGGCTAATTGGTGACCTCAAGTAACCCCAGAATGGTCCCCAGAGACGTTCTTTGACCTCAAGTAACCCCAGGGCCTAATTGATGACCTCAAGTAACCCCAGAATGGTCCCCAGAGATGTTCTTTGACATCAAGTAACCCCAGGGGCTAATTGGTGACCTCAAGTAACCCCAGAATGGTCCCCAGAGACGTTCTTTGACCTCAAGTAACCCCAGAGCCTAATTGGTGACCTCAATTAACCCCAGAATGGTCCCCAGAGACGTTCTTTGACCTCAAGTAACCCCAGGGCCTAATTGATGACCTCAAGTAACCCCAGAAGGGTCCCCAGAGACGTTCTTTGACCT
>JAUNZM010000064.1:0-40439 GCA_033459285.1 Clamator glandarius | reverse complement strand
CGAGGAGCACCGTCCCCTGCCCCAGTAGGTTTGGGGCCTTTGAAGGGTTTAGCACCTCACCAGCGCTAAGGAGCCAGTTAGAGAACAAGGCTGCAAAACCCTTTTAAGGCAGTTTAGGCAAAAAATTCCTTTAAAACATGATCCGAGTTGCCAAACTTACTGCGAGGAGCTGTTCCTCCACATCATCATGGACTAGGTCGATGCCCAGCCTCTTGTCACGGTGAAGCAGGCACTCCTCAGCGACCTGTTGGGGACAAGCTGTCACTGCTGGCTGTAGGGGCAGCGTTCCCACAGGGACAATCCTCACCTCAAGTAACCTAAGAAGAGAAATTATAGGTGGGCACAGAGATGACAGCAGGGGAAAAAAGTGCCCTTGGCAGCTGGTTTCGCTGGCAACGAGCAGCCAAGCTGCAGCATCAGTATTAAATCCACATGAGCGAGTACACGTGTCCCTGGTGCAACCACAGCTGAATGCAGGAGCCTGTGGCAGCCTTGATGCTGACCTCGCCAGAGCCTCGTAGCAAGACGTGGGCTTTTGTCTCCCAAATCAGGAGTTTGGATACACCGCTTATAAAAATATTTGGTTCAACAAATACTGTTCTGATGTGCTCAGCATGTGCTGGTGGGGGACGCAGCAGATGGCAAGGGGGTTGTTTATGGCTAAATTAACTAATGGTCTCTTAATAAAAACTTTCTAGATGTTACAGAGCTGCAAGGAAACTTCACTTAACCTTTGAACGGCTGCAGCTGTTGCAGCAGTAGGGTACGGCCTGCAGCCCCCCAGACAGGGTGCTTACCTGCAGAGGGGCCTCTGTCCTGGCCAAGGCTCTCTCCAGTCTCGTTATCTCATTTGTGAGCGCACTGCTCTCCTTGATCACCTCATCCAGCTCACGGCAGAGCTCCGTTTTCCAAAATTTAATATCATTGATGCGTACTCGCAGGTCTTTGGAGCTTTCCTCTTGCGTTTTCTTTGTCTGCCGGTATTTATCTTCAATCAGGCGGGAGGTGTCAAGTCTCAGAAGCTCCGCTGATTGCCAGGAAGTCTCCGACTCTTTGTAGATGGTCTGGTTGGACCTCTGCCTGTCATCAGTCGTGTAGCGGGGGAAGAGGGTTGTTCTGCTGGAAACCAGTGGAGCCATCGTTCCGTGGGTTAACTCCGGGAGACTCTTGGAACAGGGAGCCAAAGTGGGCTTGATAAGGGCTGTTTTGTAGTAGACACTGGGCTTCCAGGGGAGGTTGGCACTCTGAGGCAACGCGTAGGAAGGAAAATGGTTCTTATTGCTTGAACCCCTGGTGCTGATGGCAGGCAGAAAGCTGTTAGGCTTTGATCTTGGATGGGCGCGAGAGCCGCTGACTTCCGTTCTTGAACGCTGCTGTTCAAGTCGGTGTCCTGCACAGGGAAGGAGATGGAAACAGACAATCTCACTCAGCAAGCTCCTGCGCTTGTGTTCCTTCTTACAGCAACTCAGAACACAAACAGCGACGCACACGGCACCCACACAGCCCCTGCACAGGCCTAGAACTCTTGAAAGCAAATCCCTTCTACAGCATCCCAAGCATTTGTACATGAAAGGATATTGCTGTTAGTATCGAGTGTCAGATCTTAAAATGTGGAGAAAAACAAATCATGACTGCTAAGGAGAATGACAGATGTTATCTTCACCATCCTTGAGTCTGTCAGTTCAGTGAAATTGTAGTTGCTGATTTGCTGCGGTTGATCTGTTTCTTGGCTGGTGTATTTGCTGATCTTACAGTATTCCAGATGTAATTTTGTCTCTAGAAGTTTTATTACCAGCCCCCACATCGGTGCCCCTTTGAACACCCAGCTGCTACCAACCCAGCACAATGTGTGGGCGAGTGACTCCATCTCCATCCCCTCGACCTTCACCTGCACGAAATACTCAAGCAAGGAGCCTGCAGGTGAGCTGAGCTTTGCAGGACTATATCCAAGCCTGACCTGCCCCCCTCAACTATTCCACCGTGAACAACCAGCCATCTCTTGACTTGCAAAGGAAGAAATATGTCTACAGAACACCTAATGGAAAATAAATGTGGGAAGACATCACAGAATCACAGAATACCCAGGTTGGAAGAGACCCACTGGATCGTCGAGTCCAACCATTCCCACCAATCCCTAAATCATGCTCCTAAGCACCTCATCTACCCTAACCTTAAACACCTCCAGGGACGGCGACTCAACCACCTCCCTGGGCAGACCGTTCCAATGCCTAACCACCCTCTCCATGAAGAACTTTTTCCTAATCTCAAGCCTAAATCTCCCCTGGTGGAGCTTGAGGCCATTCCCTCTTGTCCTGTCCCCTGTCACTTGGGAGAAGAGGCCAGCTCCCTCCTCTCCACAACCTCCCTTCAGGGACTTGTAGAGAGTAATAAGGTCTCCCCTCAGCCTCCTCTCCTCCAGGCTGAACAACCCCAGCTCTCTCAGCCGCTCCTCATAAGATTTGTTCTCCAGCCCCTTCACCAGCTTCGTTGCTCTTCTCTGGACTTGCTCCAGAGCCACAACATCCTTCTTGTGGTGAGGGGCCCAGAACTGAAACAGTACTCGAGGTGCAGTCTCACCAGTGCCGAGCACAGGGGGAGAACAACCTCCCTGGACCTGCTGGCCACGCTGTTCCTGATACAAGCCAAGATGCCATTGGCCTTTTTGTCCACCTGGGCACACTGCTGGCTCATGTTCAGTCGGTTGTCAACCAACACCCCCAGGTCCTTCTCCTCCTGGCAGCTTTCCAGCCAGGTTTCTCCTAGTTTGTACCTCTGCTTAGGGTTGTTGTGCCCCAAGTGCAGGACCCGGCATTTGGTCTTGTTAAACCTCATGCCGTTGGTCTCAGCCCAGCGCTCCAGCCTGTTCAGGTCCCTTTGCAGAGCCTCCCGACCCTCCAGCAGATCGACACTTCCAGCCAGCTTGGTGTCATCTGCAAACTTGCTAAGGGAGGACTCAAAGTCCCACAAAGCCTCTTCAGAGTGTTTTGTAAACACCAGCCTTGCAGTAGCCCTGCAATGGAATGGCCATGCAGGAAGATTTTGGAACCAATCCCTGCATAGGGCACTGTAATTGGTTTTTTTCAGATTGCAGATACCAGCCAATTGTTATCAGAAATACACCACCAAAAGGACCTAACACCTGATCTGAGGACAAAAAGGAGGGTATGTTATGCTTGGTATGAAGCTCTCATAAGGTTACAAGTGGCATTCACTGGCAGGAATAAGTCCCCATGGCTGTGGCAGCCAGCTGGACGTGCCCTTCCCCTAACATCATCCCCTCCCCACTGCACCCAGCCTGGCTCAGAGCCTCACTGAAAGACGAGGACACTGGGGGCTATTCAGCTTGGAGAAGAGGAGCCTCAAGAGAGACCTTAACGCAGCCTCCAGCACTGAAAGGGGTGCCAGGGAACCTAGGGAGGGACTTTTTCCAAGGGTATGGAGTGATGGGATGAGGGGGAATGGCTATGGCAATTTAGTACTTTCAATGGGCGACTTGTTCCCACTCCTGGAAAATCCCAGGTGCCCTCGTTGGGCAATGCTATACAGCCCTTTGGGCATCCTAGAATCATAGAATCCTAGCTTAACCAGGTTGGAAAAGACCCACCGGATCATCGAGTCCAACCATTCCTATCAAACACTAAATCACGTACCTCAGCGCCTCGTCCACCCGTCCCTTAAGCCCCTCCAGGGAAGGGGACTCAACCCCCTCCCTGGGCAGCCTCTGCCAGTGACCAACGACCCTTTCTGTGAAATATTTTTTTCCTGATGTCCAGCCTGAACCTCTCCTGGTGGAGCTTGAGTCCATTCCCTCTTTGAGGGCATTAGTGATGGTTTTCTTAGAACACGTATTTTCTGCCCAAGTTCACATCTCCTTTCCCACCCTGACTCTTCTATCCATGAACTCAAGGGCCAGCTGCAAGTGGACAAGGTCAGTCTGTAGGAAGGAGAAACAAAGCAAAACCTGCCAACCACCCCCTCAGTTCCCTGGTGCAAAGGCAGAGGTGGCCGTTCCCACCCCTCTCGCACCTGCATCCTGATGGAGCGAGCACATCCCACCTCCAGCCCTGCTGAGGGATTAGCTCTTGTCTAC
The DNA here is from genome assembly GCA_033459285.1 of Clamator glandarius. Lineage (NCBI taxonomy): Eukaryota > Metazoa > Chordata > Aves > Cuculiformes > Cuculidae > Clamator > Clamator glandarius. The sequence goes on along the minus strand of JAUNZM010000064.1, from coordinate 36,349 downwards.
ACGAAGAGATTTTACCAGGCTTCTCAAAAACACTGGGAAAATGATGGAGTTAAAACAGTGAGACTTGCTGAGTGGAGACACAACGGTCGTTTTACACTGACATGCCTCTGGCCTCACTCAAAATTACCCTGGAGCTCAGAATGCTTTGAGGTCCCTTCCAACCCAAAACAATCCATCCCTCTATGATTCTAAATCAATTTCTTTTACAGTTAGTAGGAAGAAATAGGCCTCTCCAGAGCCCATTATGCCATTATCTGCACCCTCTGTCATGTTTTTTTCAGGATTAGGCAAATGATGCAAGGGAAGATGCGTTCCCATGTCTCATTAGGGACGCATGGAGTGATAAGCAGACTGGGACACCTAACTGGCCCAGTGCAGATGAACCTGCACTCCTTCAAAACCACCCTTCTTCCTCCAGCAAGGACAGTCCTACTGAAAATCTACCCTGAAAGCTGTGGTTTTCAAGGTTCTCATGCATGGAAAACTGCTTCTATACTCAGGCAATCTTCACCTCTGATCATGAGTCTGTTAATGAAAAGAGAAACCGATAAAGAGATCAGAAAGTAAACTGGTAGCTGAGTTATTCAGTCTAACCATAGCAGCGTTTGATTGAGCTTTCCCAACAATAAAAGTGGCATGAATAAATCATTCCAAATCCCTCCTTGAGCCCTCGTGATGAGTCACAAGCACCAAACCACGGATGCTTCAGGCGGGCTGTGCCACTCATCCACAAGTTGAAAACGCAGATAACTCATGTAATCACAGCGATTGTGATCTCAGAAAATGTAATCATTTACTGGTGGTGTTCCCAGCGGTGCCCAAGGAAGCGCGGGAAATGAAAGCCAGTGATGCTGAGGAGAGTCTCCCTGCTTCAATACGCTGTGGGCTTGTGGGGGACCTGGGGTGTGCTCTCTGTGTTTGCCTTACTGCAAAATCCAAGGCTGTGGAAAAGTGGGATTTAAATTGCACCAAACAAGCCAAGGCCTTGCTCACAACAGCGTGAAGCTTGAAAAAAACCCTGGCAGGGGACAGCCCACCCGCTGATTCACCCTCATAGAAGTGATCTTGAGAGGAGATGAATGCATGCCCAGAGCAGAGGATGCAGAGCACCATCCCAGGGCTCTGGCTCCTGCGGGACCTGCCAGGAGCCTGCCAGGGGTTTGCTCTTCTGACCAAGTTCACACAAGGCACACGGAAAAGGCACTTCAGGAAAGTGTCCCCAGCTATTTTTCCTTAGAATCACAGGATCATGGAATCATTAAGGCTGGAAAAGACCTCTAAGCTCATCCAGTCCAACCATCAGACCAACCCCACGGTGCCCGGTAAACCAGGTCCCAAAGTGCCACAGCCACACATTCGATACCACATCTACACGTCCTTTGCACGTCCCATCTTGCTGTAGCCCTCGCTTTATCAAATATACACCCTTCCCACCATCCCACAGGCTGACTCCTTGCCAAGGAGGAGGCCAGGTAAAATCTATTCAGAGCTGACAGCTGCTCTGTCCCATGACACAAACCCTCGATTGCCTTCAGCTGCCGCTCAGAAGGACGCAACTGGAGAGCAGCCTCTGCTCCCTGTTCTTCTTGTGCCAGGCAGAACAAAAAGGTCCAGTTAGCACTTCTGACAGTGCAGTGCGGCACAAGAGAGACACCAGACAGGTCTGCGCTTCCTTCCCTGGTGCTGTCACACTTGTCCAGCTCAGGGGGAAGATAAACATCTCCCAGTGCACAGTTACCTCACTAAGTACTTAGCAAATGCAGCAAATGTTGCAAAAAACCTCACAAAGTTCAACAAGGCCAAGGTCCTGCACCTGGGTCTGAGCAATCCCAAGCACAAACATAGGCCGGGTGGAGAACGGATTGAGAGCAGCCCTGAGGAGGACTTGGGGTGCTCGGGGAGGAGAAGCTCAACATGAGCCGGCAGCATGTGCTTGCACCCAACGTGTCCTGGTCTGCATCCAAAGCCGTGTGACCAGCAGGGCAAGGGAGGCGATTCTCTGCTCTACTCTGCTCTGGTGAGACCCCACCTGGAGCCCTGTCCTGGAGTCCTCAGCACAGGAAGGCCATGGAGCTGTTGGAGCGAGTCCTGAAGGGGACACAGAGATGACGCAAGGGCTGGAGAACCTACCATATGAGGACAGGCTGGAGAGAGTTTGGGTTGTTAAGCCTGGAGAAGTGGAGGATCCTGGGAGACCTTCCAGCAGTTTCCAGTAATAAAAGAGGCTCCAGGGAAGCTGAGGAGGGGCTCTTGATCAAGGAGTGCAGGGACAGGACAAGGGGGAATGGTTTTGAGCTGAAAGAGGGGAGATTGAGATTGGATATTACTAAGAAATGCATGGCTGTGAGGGTGGGGAGGCCCTGGCCCAGGCTGCCCAGAGCAGTGGCGGCTGCCCCATCCCTGGAGGGGTTCAAGGCCAGACTGGATGAGACTTTGAGCAACCAAATCCAGTGGGAGGTGTCCCTGCCCATGGCAGGGGGTGGAACTGGATAGACTTCGAGGTCCCTTCCAACCCAAAGCGTTCCATGATTCTATGAATGGTTGCATCGAACCCCCTGGCACTGCATCCATGCAGCTCCTACCTCAGCACTCCACACAGCTGAGCTGCAAGCAAGGTTCCGCTGAGATACACATGGTACAGCCAGGTCGCTAAAACCGCTCTGGATAAACAAGGTGAGGGGTGGGTGTGGGGTGACCTGGCTCCCCTCAGGCCTCAAAGGGGAGAAGTTGCCCACGGCTCGCCCCAGCTTTTCTCCCACGCCCTCCCCCATATTAGGTTTAGGATACAACCAGCTCTTCAAGCTCCAGCAGAGAAGAACAAGCGGAGCGAACACCCACTCTGCTCCATCCCCATAGCTCTGCCACAGGGTCCCAGAGGGCTGCAGCCCTAACACAGCAATCCAAATACCAGGCCCTTTTATTTAAGCTTTCCAAAACACAGGTGGCTCTGGCTGCTCTGTCCCTCACATTCACACCAAACACACTGAGTGCTTGTAACTATGATTTATATTAAACACCACCTGGACTGTGCTTGGCTGATTTTAACACTGGGCTCAGATAGACACAAAGTGCGTGTATTTAAGAGCCCTTTTCATATGTGATGTGAAAAACTACAACTACATTTGGTTGGTGGATAAGGACAGCAAAGCAGCCCACCTCGCTCGGCCAAATGCTAGACTGGAATTGGAGCCTGAATCTGAATTGTCTCGTACTTTCAGAAAATTTGGCTTTCTTACCCCATCTGTGACTAGCCCTTTGAGCTGCCCCTGGCCAGGATGCCAGAGAAGGATCTGCCAGCAAAGCATGGGATGAATTTGGATCAGCTCCCAGCTACAGCCCGTGATGCTCAGGGCCCGTGGTGGTTTAGGTCAGCATCGTTCTCTGGTTTCCATATATCAGCAGCTGCCGGAGATGGAGGATTACGGAACATGTTCACTACTTCAAAACAAAGGGAAACCATTCCCATGTAAAACTGAAAAATAATTCAGACAGCTGCGATCAGATCCTGTAAATTACTTGATATCATTCGGTAGATTATTTTTTTTTTTTTTTTTGCTAGAAAGGGCAGATTAAGTTTCCCAATAAAACCCCCCTTTCCGTACCCCGTGTCTGCCTCTCGTTGCGTATCTGTCCCCCTCTGACAAGCCAGCGAGAAGAGCGTTTCAGTTCTGCCATGCCCTGCTGCAGACCTTTAGAACTATCATTAAGATTTCATTACGTTAATATTTTGCCTGATACTTTATCTCACATTACATGTCGTTTTTACCCTTGGAACGCTGTGGTCCACTCAGCCAGATGGAGCTCATTTGCCTGCTAAAGCAAACAGAGAAGCAGGGCTGAATCAGTGGGTTTCTCCCCCTGCAAGTGGCAAATATTTTCAGGCAGTTAAGCAAAACGTGTTTTCTGAATCTGTCCTGAGCAGCATCCAGAAAAAGGTTAATTCTGGAATGTTTTAGGATCACAGAATCACGGAATGGGTTGGATTAGAAGACACTTTGAAGCCCATCCAGTTCCATCCCCTGCCGTGGGCAGGGACACCCTCCCACTGGATCAGGGGCTCCAAGCCCCATCCAGCCTGACCTTGAACACCTCCAGGGATGGGGCAGCCACCACTGCTCTGGGTTTTGGAGAGACGAACGTTGCTCAGACTAATAGGGAAGAGCATGAACACGCACACTGAACCCTCATAAAGGTTTGCTCCAAAAGGCATCTGTGGACCATTCTGGTTTGGGGTTTTAGTTGACAGCTCAGCTTTTCACATGCATCCCCAGAGGTGCTGGGCCAGCCTCTCAGTGTTCCTCTACAGCCCACGGCTTCTTGCTAAATGGGGCCTTACACGATGATAATTCAAGGCACAGATGTCTGGGGACACGTGAGGGGGTTGATGAGCAGTTGGGGAATGAGCAGCCTCCACAGAGACGCAGCCCACGTGCTTTACACTCAGGTACCGCCGCCCGACGACAGGACTCATTGCCACCAATTTCCCAAAGCCACCTCTCTGATGGTCTGTGGATCCAAAACCATCTCCAGGGGTTTGCCCCCGGGTAAATTCCTTCGGACAGACAGCTGGTCCATGAAAAGATCTACAAAGACACCAAAGCCCTTTTCTCCAGGTGTATCCCACAGGCAGATGGGGGAAGCCGTGCCAGGTATCTGCACACCCCAGGGGAATCAGGAGGGTATCCTCATGGACACAGGCTCCAGTGCTGGTGCTGGATCCTCAGCCGTTTACCTGCTGCACAGGTTCTTCAGTCCTTGCTGCTCAACTAAATGGAGTGGGGACTGTCCCCTGCCTAGCTCAGACTGCCCGTAAGGTGCACATCACACATTCTGTTCTTTAACCTTTGCTTTTTCCTAGCCCATATTAAAAAAACTGCACATAAATGCTTTTTGCCTAACACCACGCAGCAGTAACAGAGATGTAAGCCTCTCCAAGTAGCAAGACATGGATAAATTACATCTACAAGAACATCCTGCAGCCTCTTATTTACTGTTTCCCACCCACTCCCAGCAGTTTTCATGTGACTTGAGAGCCAGGCTGCATCTTCCCCATGTCACTGAGAGTCCTTGGAAAGGAGCTGGACAGAGATGTCCTGCACTCAGAAACTCATCATCCAAATGAACCTGAGGGTGGGCAGGAAGGAACCTGGCGCTGGTGAGCCTGAGTCAGAACACGATCTACCTTCCCCGTCAGCCAAACAAAGCAGAACAAACCACCCTGATTTCACCACAGCACAATGGAAATAGATGGAACCAGATAAAGATAACAGCGCAAATTATAACCAGAGGAGATTTGCACTAAATCCTGAGAGCCCAGAAAGCATGCCAGGAAATTTGCATTTTCCCACCCTTTGCCCAGAAATGATTTTGTGTTGGGCCCGTCCTGATTACCTGCAGTCACTGACATCAACGGAAGCTGAAATCATAGACTCATAGAATTGTTTGGTTGAAAAAGATCTTTGAGATCACCAAGTCCAACTGTACTCGTCCACTACAGAACCACATCCCTGAGCATCTCATCTACCCATCTTTTAAACACCTCTAAGGACGGTGACTCCACCAGCTCCCTGGGCAGCCTCTGCCAGTGCCCAAGAACCCCTTTGGTGAAGAAATTTTTCCTGATGTCCAGTCAAAACCTCCCCTGCGACAGCTTGAGGCCATTAAGCCCCTGGAGCACCAGTAACACTTGAGGAACCAATAATAAAACTCAAGGCTTTGAGTGGGGCCACTGCTCACCTGAGCACAGCGAGACCTGCAGGAGGTTTCTCACCAAGGCCAGTTGAGCAGCAACATCTTGCTGGGGTTGGAGCTGTGGGTAGCACCTCTTTACCAAGACAGTTATAGGCTAGAGCTTCTCTATTGTGGAGAAGCCCTTCGTGCCCACTCTCAGGGACAAAAAATGAGGAAGAGAAGCACAAACACCAAGAAATTTTGCTCAGGGAAGCAGTGGCTGCCCCATCACTGAGGGTGCTCAAGGCCACGCTGGATGGGGCTTGGAACATCTGATCCAGCAGGAGGTGTCCCTGCCCATGGCAGGGGGCACAACTTGATGGGCTTTAACGTCCCTTCCAGCACAAACCATCCCATGATTCTATGATTATATGCAATAAATAATTTAACTATTGCTTCGCAGGCTACAGATGGGCTTGTGCAAGACTGGTGTTTATATTAAAACACCACCTGGACTGTGCTTGGCTGATTTTAACACTTCTGCAAAGTGATCACCGACTGAGCTACTTCTGCTGAAAAACAAAGCAATAATTCCACATTTCAGTATCACTTATCATTCAGGGGGTTGTCTAACTCCAGATGCCACCACACACCGGTGGTTACAGAAAATGCATCGTGTCTGCTGCTGGTCACCCGCTCCTGGGACCACAGCACCCAGCTGGACACACAGCCCAGTGCCACCAGGTGATAAACCAAGGCTGCTCTGCAGCTACGCAAGAGCACAGTCCCAGTGCAGACTGCCCCAAAAGGCCTATCAATGTTTGAGCTTCCAATCTCACTAATTACACTGATTCCAGTGAAGATCTGTCAGCCTGTGACAGCCAAACCACCCGTCCCCAGCACTGCCTGTGTGGTACAGCACCCTCGGGAAAGGCGATAAAAGCAGAAGGTAAAGGACAGCCCAGAAGTGGAGCAGGGGGTGGTCGTGCCTGCTGCTACGGGAACCCACAGAAGGAAAAAAACCCAGCGCTAGGGCTGAAAAGGAGGTCTTGAGACAAGCTGGTGGGAGGCGAGTAAGAACAAAAAAGGTAGTGGCAGCCCTTTAGGCCAAGAGCTACGCATGCTGGAACACCAGGGCCAATGCCGCATCCCTCCAGATGCACAGTCTTGTGGCTGGCACACCACCAAGAGGCAGTAGTGCGATAGAAGGAGCTGTATAGAGACACATTATCTGTGAGCAGTAGTTTATCAAAAACCATTTCAAGGTTTTCTTTTTCGGAAAGCTGGGGAGGGACTCTTGATGAGGGAGTGCAGGGATAGGACAGGGGGAACAGTCTTGACCTGAAAGACGGGAGATTGAGGTGACAGCTTAAGGAAGAAATGTTTTTCTGTGTGGCTGGGGAGGTCCAGGCCCAGGCTGTCATGAGCAGTGGTGGCTGCCCCATCCCTGGAGGGGTTCAAGGCCAGGCTGGATGGGGCTTGGAGCCCCTGATCCAGTGGGAGGTGTCCCTGCCCACAGCAGGGGGTGGGAACCGGATGGGTTTTAAGGTCCCTTCCAACCCAAAACACTCCAGGATTCTATGATTTCACTCTGTTGCCACATTCACCACGCCCCTTACTTCCAATAATCCAGCAACACGGCACCTGTCCATGGCACCAGCAAGCAAGGAGCCCCAAGTGGAACTCGATGCCAGTAATTAGCAAGTTACTCTCACTTTTCTAAGGAGGCTCCAATTCACAAGGCAGCAAGATGTCTATATTCCCTCTGCAGAATTACAAATAACAGCTTTTCCCATCTTTTTTTCATAGCCAGGTGATAAGGAAGCTGACGGATAGATACAAATATGACTGGAGGGTTTCCAACATCCTGGAAATCTTACCTGCTGCAAGAACTGCTTCCCAAGATAGCTGCTCGCCATGCTTGTCAGGTTCTTTCTGCTGCCAACTTTACACCTGACAGACCCGTAAAGGCTGGCTCCCTGAAGAACCACTCCCATCACAACCACTGCCTGGGGCAAGGAAAACACCGTCACTGATGCCCTCCGCCTTGCCAGTCACACACAAGATCCGTCAAAAGCCCACTCACCAGCCACTTCACTTTGAAGGAAAACACAGCGCTGAACGCAAAGACCACCCAGATCCTAGGGCAGGCAATCAGACCCCACCAGAAAATTCGGGATTCTGCTTCTGATGAGGTTTTCTGCCTCGTGCCGATACCTAGAAATGGAGAGGACGCCGAGATTAACAGGCTGCTCCACTGTATGGATCGCATCATCATTAAAAACAGTCTGGAGTCAACAAGCCTCCTGGTTTTGCCTCCACACAGTAATGGGGGCTTCGAGATCAATTTCTACATCAGCAAAGTTCCTTCTGGAATAGAAAACCATTTCCACTTAAGGCACACTTTTGTCAATTTTCTGTCACAAACAGTGGAGGCAGCAGCTTCAAATCTGCCTGGAGTGCCTGGAGCTAAAAGGTTGTTTGGGTAACGTGACGTTTACTGCATGGCTCAGTTACAATGCCCAGAAAAAGCCAAATGGGAAATGTTTTCCAACTCCAAATCACTGCACAGACTGAGAATTTCACCCATCCTAGCAATGACAGAACTAAGTACCGACACTCTTAGGCATCAAAGAAGAGTCAATTCTTTCTTTACACACACACAGGTCTAATTCCCATCACGCTATTGATTTCATGAGGTCTTTAAAGAGTAGCAGATCCCAAGGAAGCACTCAGTTCTTCCTAAAATCATTACAAAACCAGAACTGGGTGAACAACTTATGGCTAAGTTTACAGCACCACCAGCTGCCCAGCCACCATTCCCCTCCCTCAATACGCTCCAGCTTTAATAAACTGGTGTGGTTTAGAGAGAGAATGTGCCTCCAGTGGGGAGAGCACAAGTTTGGCTGGAGAATGGGTCGGGTTCAAGTCTCTCCACCGCAGGAAGCCATCTCCACCTCACTGCATCTCTGCACGCCCTTAGCTCCACACAGACCGAGGGAAGAGACTGGGGTGAAAAGGGTGGATACAGGACGGGTTGTGAGGTGCCTGACAGCTGGGAAGCCAGAGACCAAGCAGTAGCCACTGCAAACAAACAGGCACAGTACGAGCCATGACAAATGTTAGGTATGTTTCTTGCCACGTCTATAGGGGATAAAAGCTGTGGCAGCAGTTCCAAGTTCACACCAGAAAACTTGCAGGCAACCAACGTGAAACAGGAACCTTCACTGCATTTTATGTGGAACTGTTCTGTTTCTGGCATTAAGCCAGATCAAATACATCACACAACACTCCAAGCTTGGCAAAGAGCAGCTGCAAAGCTGCCCAGCAGAAAAGGCCCTGGGGGTGCTGGTCAACAGCAGCTGAACGTGAACCAACAGTGACCGAGGTAGCCAAGAAGACCAGCCATGGGGTGGCCAGCAGGAGCAGGGAAGGGATTGTTCCCCTGTGCTCGGCAACGGGGAGGCCACACCTTGAATCCTTGGCTCAGTTTTGGTCCCCTCGCTCCAAGAAATACATCGACGGGCTGGAGCGTGTCCTGAGAAAGAAACAGAGCTGGGGAAGGGGCTGGGGCCCAGGGGTTCTGGGAGCGACTCATGAACCTGGGGCTGTTTAGCCTGGAGAAGAGGAGGCTGAGGGGAGACCTCATCTCTCTCTGCGGCTCCCGGAAAAGAGGGTGTGGTAAGGTGTGTGCTGGGCTCTTCTCTCAAGTAAGAAGGGATGAGATGAGAGCAAATGACCCCTACTTGCACCAGGGCAGGTTTAGATTGGATATTAGTAAATGTCTTTACTGACTGAGTGGTGAAGCCCTGGCAGAGGCTGCCCTGGGCAGTGGAGGAGTCTCCATCCCTGAAGGGATTAAAAAAAAATGTTTGGCTGAGGCACTTGGGAATGGGGTTTAACAGGCACAGTGGGACTGGGCTGATGGTTTGACTGGATGAGCTGAGAGGTCTTTGCCAACCGCAATGATTCTATAATTCTGTGACCATGAGAATCTTTAAATAATTCAACAACCAAAACCCTCGCTCAGAAGCCCACGTGAAATGGGCATGTGGTCACAGATGAAAGTAAAGGTCTATATTATACAATCTGCCCTCACGCACACAGCTACCAATAAACAACCAGAAATCAGGAGAAGAAAAATAATTTAAAAAATGGAATTTACCTTCCTGGCTTCAAACACCCAGTGACTTTTACCACCATCATCCACTCAGTTCCACCAGCGAAGGCCGAACATCAGCCACCCTGCGATGTTCTGAAATAAAAGAGAAGCAACGAGCATTAAACTTTCTGCTAAAATAAACCACTACCCAAAGCTCAGCTGTTTGGGTCTTTCTTTTCAATGCTGCTATTTTCCTTAACGTTTGGGAAAATAAGACCACAAGGTTCTTCTGCCCACAGCAATTTATCTCTTAGTATGTGCAGTACGACAACAAATTAGTGCGCGGTGTATTCTGGTGAATCAAAAGCAATGTCATAACAAAGCCTGTGACGCCTTAAAAGAAACCTGACGTACTTTCTCCATTTAATTTTCACAAAGAAACCAGGTACACGAAGATTTAAGAGTTATCACTTCATAATGCTACACAAGGCATCACAGAATGATTTGGGCCAGATGGGAGCCCAAAGCCCATCCAGTTCCACCCCTGCCATGGGTGAGCTCCTAAGAGCTCATCTCAATCTCTTCTCTTGCAGCTGAAAACCATTCCTCCTCATGCTATCCCTGCACTCCCTGATGCAGAGCCCCTCCCAGCTTTCCTGGAGCTCCCTTCAGGACTGGAAGAAGCTGCTCTAACGTCTCCCTGCAGCCTTCTCTTCTCCAGGCTGAACCCCAACTCTCTCAGCCTGTCCTCATACAGGAGGTGCTCCAGCCCTCAGATCATCTCCGTGGTGTCCTCTGGACTTACTACACCAGCTCCATCTCCTTCCTGTGCATCAAGGGACTTGAGGGCATTTCAGGCATCATTTTGTGGCAAAGGCAGAAAGCAGTAATGTTATTGTGACATGAACATCCCTGCTCAATAGTTCTTACACAGTAAGATATAAATAACAAAAAGCATAAGAGAAACACACCTTTACAGCCCAGACGTCGCACGACAAGAGCAGGATAATTGTCACCATGCAGGCAATAAAGCCGCTAGTTAAGAGCTCACAGATAGACAACTATCGCACTGATTCGGAAGAAGAAGTGGAAAAATGATGCCACTGGGTGCCTGGAATGAAGTACAGCGCAGTCATGGCTCGGTCAGACAGGGCAGATTTGCCCTCCCTTCCACCTTCCACAGTTCCCAGCTCAGAAACACGCAGCACAGAGTTGAGATCACCACAGCACCCAGGTACGGCTGCAGCTTTGCGGCAGGCCCTGGGGCAGGAGGTGGCTGGATTCACCACACCAGGACACGGAGACAGCAAGGCAGCGTCAAACACACTCGGAAACAAAGCCCTCAACGGTCCAGCCCAGAAGCAGCACTCAATACAGTGAGAACCCTCGCCACAGAGGCATCACCAGCACAGACCCCTCGCAGGCAGGAGCACAAACACGCAGCAAACGTTAGGGTGCTCAGAAGTACAAAGGTGCGGATCTAGAACTCCCAGCTGTGCTTCTGGAATTGGTGTTCTTGGTTACCCAGCACTTACGCTTCATTACTACCAGGTAAATACGGAAGGGACTTGCCATTGCATATTTTAGTATAATATGACAATCCTTTCCTCCTCGCTCTTTTGTCTGCAGCTCATCTAGAAATATTATGGCCACCGACCTTATTTTTGACTTTTTCAATCTCCTGGAAATGTCACTGTCTGCATCAAAGAGAGACACATCCTCGATGTCTTCAATGCTGTCCTAAAGTGGGAACAGATGCAGAGAGTGACGTGAAAACAAAAGAATCAGTTTTGATCAGCCAGAACTATTAAGGCACCACTTTTAGATCAAAACCAGTTTGGGAAGAACATGAGGATTAAACCACATCATACAAACAAAACAATGGAGTAGTTGCCCACAAATCTATTCAATGTTTTGACTTGTGCTTAGCAAAACCTCACAGCGTGAATGCAAGGACCTGCACTAGGTAATTAATGTCACAGCCTGCTCCAAATTCCTTTGCTCTCCATTCCTCTTAGGAAGCTCACTACCTTCTACTAAAGCTACTCCTGTGCCAGGCAGCAGGCTCCCTTCTTCCTTCACTCCAGGAAATACCCTGTTGACAGATTCAGATCCTGGTTTTTGCAGAGAGGCACATGCCCCCAGGATGCCAGCCCCACGCCTGCCGAGCACTCTCACCCCAAAGCCCTCTAACCGTGTGCTGGCTCCTCGGGGCTGCAGGGATGGCAGAAAGCACCTACCTGTCCCGCACCCCCAGAGCCTGGACACTGCTGCAGCAGCCTTGCTTGCACCTGGACCCAGGCGCAGGCTGCCGTTCCTAGGCTCCCAGTGTGGGTCTCAGCCCCGGCCCAGGCCCCCAGATCCCACACCCAGCCCGCACTGCCCCAGGCCACCGCCCTAGGCCCAGGCCCAGACCCTGGGTCTAGGTCCCTGTCCCAGTCCAGGCCCCAGTGACTTCACAGAATCACTAGGTTGAAAAAGACCCACTGGATCGAGTCCAAACATTTCTATCAGTCATTAAACCATGTCCCTCAGCACTTCATCCACCCGTGCCTCAAACCCCTCCAGGGAAGGTGACTCACTCCCCTCCCTGGGCAGCCTCTGACAGTGCCCAGTGACCCTTTCTGTGAAATTTTTTTTTCCTGATGTGCAGCCTGAACCTTTCCTGGCAGAGCTTGAGGCCATTCCCTCTCGTCCTGTCCCCTGGGAGATGAGCCCAGCTCCCTCCTCTCCACAACCTCCTTTCAGGTAGTTGTAGACTTAATCCTGGGCTCCAGACACTGGTCCCAGGAACCTACTCCCAGCCCCAGGTCCGAGCCCTCGTTCTAGGCCCCAGCGACTTGGCCCCGGGCTCCAGCCCCACGTCCAGGCCCCTGCTCCAAGTTCTGCTCCCAGGCCCCAGCCACTCGGCCCCAGGCCAGGGCTACGTCAGGGCCCCCAAGCCCCAGGACACCTGCTCCCTGGCCCCAGGCTCTGGGCCCTCCTCTCTGCCTCAGGCCCAGGCCCCAGGTCGCGGTGAGACCCTCGCCCCCTCACCTGCCGCAACGTGGCCGCAGCCGCTCACTTCCGCCCCGCGCCCCACGTGACCCCCGCGCCGCCCAATCCCAGCGCGCGGGGTCCTAGCGCCCGCCCCTCCCTCCCAGGCCCCGTCCGGGCTGCCCTGCTGGGTCCTAGCGCCCGGCTCCCCGGCTGCTCCCGCCCCTCGGTGGGGGTCGGGATGGGTTTGGGGCCCGCGGGGAGCTCGGGGCCGCTCCCAGGACGAGGAACGGGGTTCAACGAGGCCGAGTGCGGGTCCTGCGCTGCGGTCACAGCGGCCCCGTGCAGCCCCAGGCTGGGGAAAGAGCGGCTGCCAAGCTGCCCGGGGGCAAAGCCCCTGTGTGTGCTGCGACACAGCGGCTGAACGGGAGCCGGCAGCGGCCCAGGTGGCCACAAAGGCCACCGGCATCCTGGCTGGGATCAGCCGTGGGGTGGCCAGCGGGAGCTGGGAAGGGATTGTCCCCCTGGGCTCAGCACTGGGGAGGCTGCACCTCGAATCCTGGGCTCAATGTTGGCCCCTGACTGCAGGAGGGACATTGAGGGGCTGGAGTGTGTCTGGAGAAGGGAACGGAGCTGGGGAAGGGGCTGCGGAACAGGGCTTGGGAGGGGTTGTGGAGGGCACTGGGGGTGTTTAGCCTGGAGAAGAGGAGGCTGAGGGGAGACCTCATCGCTCTCTGCAGCTCCTGGAAAGGAGGTTGTGGAGAGGGGGGTGCTGGGCTCTGCTCCCAAGTGACAAGGGACAGGATGAGAGACCAAACATTTGCTTTGAGGACAAAGCAAAAAATATATACCTATTTATAGAATCATAGAATCACCGGGTTGGAATGTATTAAGGATAATTTCTGCTTTTATCCTGGGCTGCATCCAAAGCCGTGGGACCAGCAGGGCTGGGGAGGGATTCTGCCCCTCTGCTCTGCTCCGGTGAGACCAAACCTGGAGCCCTGCGTCCAGTTCTGGAGCCCTCAGCACCAGAAGGACACGGAGCTGTTGGAGCAAGTCCAGAGGAGGCCACGGAGATGATCTGAGAGTTGGAGCAATTCCCATACGAGGACGTGCTGAGAGAGTTGGAATCGTTCAGCCTGGAGGAGAGAAGGTTCTGGCTAGAGCTTAGAGCAGCTCCCAGTGCTGAAAGGAGCTCCAGGGAAGCTGGGTAGGTGCTCCTGATCAGGGAGTGCAGAGACAGGATTAGGGGAACGATTTTGAGAGGAAAGAGGGGAGATTGAGATGAGATCTTGGGGAGAAATGTTTTGCTGTGAGGGTGGGGAGGCCCTGGCCTCGATTGCCCAGAGCAGTGGGGGCTGCCCCATCCCTGGAGGGGTTCCAGGCCAGGCTGGATGGGGCTTGGAGCCCCTGATCCCGTGGGAGGTGTCCCTGCCCGTGGCTGGATTGTTGGAACAGGATGACCTTTGATGTCCCTTCCAACCCAAATCATTCCTTGATTCTCTGGACACAGGGACAGCAATGATGATCCATGCCTGAGCCCTTCCAGCAAATCCAGGGCGTCTAGCTGCTGAATTGCAATTTCCCTCCATAATTCAGCCTGGAAAAGGCTCCCATCCCAGGTTTGGCAAGCTGAGCTCTTGTCTTACCCCTTTCTGTGCCCTAAACCTGGGTCAGGTGCTGTGCATCCGCTGAGCCCACAGCCTGCCCAGCCCCAGACCTGCAGCTTGGTCCAGGACCCAGAAAGCCAAGACTTTTGTGATTTCAAACATCATGGGATCCCACCCAGAGGGGAGCCCTTTCTGCTCGGAGGTGGATGCTCCAATTGTTGGTTATTTTAGGAGAAGTCTGTCTAGACAGAAAGCTGAGCCGAGCTGTCTTCTTAATTGCATCCGCCTCCCTGTGCCTCTTCTTCTTTTCAGTCTGAGTGTAAGTGATTTATACGGGCTTTGCAAAATCCTGTGGTAATAAAGATTTATGTCGGAGGAACATAAAGGCAGGCAGTAAGAGAGAGAGCAAAGCCCAGCACAGCCAGCGGGGTTTCGCAGCTGGCCATACTGCTCTGCTGCAGCCAGAGAGCAACAACCGCAGGAGCTTGTGAGCAGGGAAAGCACGAGCTGATCCCACAGACCAGAGCTCTGGGCTTGCTCACATCCAGCCTTTTGCTGGTTTTGATTGGCTCCCCCTGTAAAATGAGAGGCAGCAGCCCCAGCTCCTGACTCTGAAACCCACAAGCACAAGTTGCTTTGCTCGCATGAAGTCCAATTCCAGCTGCCCACAGCCTTCAACTGCATTAGGATCGTTAATTGCCTTTAATTCATTTGAAAACACCACTGTAACTGCCGGTAGGGTTGTTGCCTCCTCAGCCTCACGTGCTTTTAACTCCTTTGCTGTTTGTGCTGTGTCCTACCTAGAGGCTTTTGAAAATAAAGTGAGTTTCCCACAGAGAGCCCGGGGCCCTCTTGGACCACGGGGCTGTCATCGCTGTTTACTGCCAGGCTGTTATTTGTGGTTTCCCCTGGGCACTGAGTCGGTTATTCCATTCTTCTCCTGCAGCTCTTCAGCTCCGTTGTTTATATCTTTGTTCTCCAGGAGGAGGAAGAAAAGGAAACCGAGTGGAAAGGACAGATAACACCCGGCACTCCGCTTCCAGAGGGGACCCAGTGGGGGCATTTTTAGAGCATTTTCAGGCAGTCAGAAACAAAATACGAAGTTTTTACAAAGCAAATTCAAAATTTCCCTAAGCTCTTTAAGCTCCGATGCACTCGTGCCACCACTTAGAGCAGCAGGGAAAAGGCTTCACCCCTGGGATGCCAAAGACTATGTTCTGTTGCCCTAAAGACTAATGTGAAAGAAAGAAACCTAGAGCAGAAATTGCAGCTGACCCCACAAAAGACTGCGGCGAACCCACCTCCCACCAGCAAAGCCCCAGCCCAGCTAGCAGGGAGGTTTTATACCAAGGATGCAGCTGAGCAGGACTGAGTGGGCAGGCAGAAACACAGCCTTGCCCAGGTGCAGAGAGCCTTACAGGACAGGCTTTGGCTCCCCAGGCTTTAACTCACTGCTCTTGCCCATCCTGCTTTCAACCCAGCCAAAGAGAAAGAAGGGGGTTGGAGCAAGATGATCCCAAAGGTCTCTTTCAACCCAAACCATTCTATGATTCAAGGGATCAGCTTATATCCTCACTGTAAGACATGACTAAATTACTGCTCTGCATTAAATCCCCGCATGCTGTGCCCTGCAGCTGATGGGAACATCTTGCACGTAGAGTTTTCCCTTTGCAAACTGGGTGTGCACTGTACGCTTAAAAAGCAACCACTTCTAGGGAAGAAAACATCCACTAAAGAGGTATCCGTAGCATGAAATATATACAAAACTAGAGGGAGGGGAAATTCATGAGCACATCTGCATGGTAAAACCTGCTCCCTCGATGATGCAAAATAAACACCATCAGGGGCAGGAACCGCACCTGCATCTGCTCGCACAAAGGTACCAGCCCAGGCCTGCCAGGAAAAGTTGATTTCGGAGCAGAGATTTTCCAAAGCAGATGCTCAGGCTCCAAGGTCTGATCAAGAACCTGAACCCAGCTTACAACCTTGATAAGAAGCAGATGGGTCACATCACAAGCACTGGGCTTGCAATGATCCTAAGCCTTGGTATTCAAACGCTCCTTAGGATGGCTGAAGAAAAGGCAGATGGAAGATGCAGAAATATTACAGAGTTATAGAATGGTTTGGTTTGGAAGGGACCTCCAACTACTTCTAGTTCCACCCCCTGGCCCCATCGCTCTAAGTCAGCATCTCTCCAGTAGGGAGGACGGCATCATGGCTTGTCAGCCACATCCAGCTCCACTACATTGCAACTTTTTTCTGCTTTGGTCCCATACCTCCCACCGGCACGAAGTCAAACCTTCCCTGACTGTGCTCTGGGCTGCTGGCTGCTTAAGCCAGGACAAGCAGGTTTTGCTCCTTTCCTCATATGTCCCTTCCCTGGAAAGGACCACGATGCTGGTGCTCCTGGAAATGCCGCCAGAAAAGAGGGATTGTAAAGAGCTCCCAAGGTATTTGTAAGGGCTGGAGGATGAGCAGGTGGGAAGCAGCAGGGCTGTGTGAAGGCGCTGAATGAATCGTGCTGCAATCCCTGCCCAAGACTTGCCGGTTCTCTTCTGTAGGTCTTTCAGAAGGAGATGAAGCCCCTCAAAGCCCTCTTTTCTTGTCATGTCCTTCCTTTTGCCTTCTCCTCAAAGCTCCACTGAAGAAGTCCCCGAGGCCAGGAGGTCTACAGCTCTTCAGATTTGCCATATTCAAATGTGAAGAGTTTTCATAGTGGCCTATCCTCCGCATCTCCGTGCTTCAGGCACAAGACTGTAGCAGCCATCCTGCTGGACTATCGAAACTCCCCCAGAGGCAACCATCAGCGCTGCTGAGGCAGTAGAAAGCTGCTGGCACCACAAAAAACACCTTCCAACGGTTCCATGACGTACAATTCAGCTCCTCTCCAAGACCCTCATCATGGTGCCTCTGGCATCCTTTTGGCTCGCACGTGAGAGCAAGCAGAGGCGCTGGATACATCATTTCAGGCTCCAAAGGGCTTAGGTACCAAGTCCCACTGATTTCAAGTCCAGGCATCAGAAACAGGGATGGAGAGCAGTGGTGTCTTGACCCACAGCCACGCCAGAGGGGTACACAGCCTGTGGCCATGGAGCCACCCAAGAGTCTCATCAAGGCCTAAAAACTGTTGGTTTAAGAGTTTCATGGAATCATAGAATGGTTTGTGTTGGAAGGGACCTTAAAGTCCATCCAGTTCTCACCCCTGCCATGGGCAGGGACACCTCCCACTGGATCTGGGGCTCCAAGCCCCATCCAACCTGGCCTTGAACCCCTCCCGGGATGGGGCAGCCACCCCTGCTCTGGGCAGCCTGGGCCAGTGTCTCCCCACCCAGTTTTTCAGCACCGCGTTCTGCAGTGGACTCCTTGGCACGTTCTTCTGGGTCTGAAGTCATTGTTCACCTGCCTGTTGCCTTCTTCCTCACTTTGGCTCCTCTCCTATGGGCCAAGGCCCCCACCTGGCTAGGAAGCCTGACTGACCTTCTTACACAGAAAAACAGGAGCCAAAGTGCTCTCGAGCAGCTGAAAAAACACCCAGCACCAGTTCCCTCCCTCTCCTTATCAGATGCTCTTTGTAAGAAGATCAAGTAACAATAGAAACCCGGCTCTCAGCAGATGAAATCCCTTTCATATTAGTGGCAACGCAGCTATGACGGAAACTGATCCAAAATAAAATTTATCCTCTTAGAACATCCCAAAGTTTTATACAATGCAGGGGTGAGCTGCAGCCAGCCACAAGCTGGCAGAGCGGGGTTCAGCCCTGCCGAAGTCAGGCCAGCTTTATCTACCACTAATAATAAACTGGATGTCCAGCAACCACAAAGTGCTCAGGTTAAAAACTGGCTCTTTCCTGCTCTGCTGGACCACACATGTCCCCAAATCAAATCCACACATGTGGTCCATACGTATCTACAACGCTCCAAGTTTGGGGAAGAGTGGCTAGAAAGCTCCCCCGTGGAAAAGGAGCGAGAGTGGCTGAATATGAGCTAGCAGGGTCCCGGGTGGCCAAGAAGGTCAACAACATCCTGGCTTGGACCAGCCACGGGGTGGCCAGCAGGAGCAGGGAGGGGATTGACCCCCTGGACTCGTCACCGGTGAGGCTGCACCTCGAATCCTGGGCTCAGGTTTGGGCCCCTCACTCCAAGAAAGACATTGAGGGGCTGGAGGGTGTTGAGAGGAGGGAAGGGAGCTGGGGAAGGGGGTGCAGAACAAGCGAGGAGGTTGCTGATCTCTTCTCCCAAACAGATAATAGGATGAGAGGAAATGGCCTCAAGTTGTGCTGCCCAGGTTTCAGTTGGAGATTGGGAGAAATGTCTGTCCTGACAGAGTGGTGAAGCCCTGGCGGAGGCTGCCCAGGGCAGTGGGGGAGTCCCCATCCCTGGGGGGATTTAAAAGATGGGCAGACAAGGTGCTCAGGGATAGTTTAGTAATGGGCAGGTACGGTCGGGCTTGGTGATCTTGAAGGTCTGTTCCAACCAAATGATTCTCTGATTCTACAGGCTGGATGGGGGCAGCTGATGGCTAGAACCACAAGTATAAAGTCCGCGTGTTATCACAGGCACAGACTGTCCAGCATTAATTTTCCTTGCCACAAGGCTTCAATGCAGCAGTGCAATGTCATTTTCAGCCACAAAAAAGATTGCAGCCAGTTAAATGGCACCTCCACCTCCCCATTCCTTTTGTGTACCATACGAATCCAGCATTGCCAGAAGAAAGAGTCTGAAAGAATAAGAAAGGCAGTAAAGCCACTTGGGTGTGGGCGAAAGAGCAAAAGCAATGGCTTCAGAGGCCTCACTACTGCATTTTAAAGGGGAAAAAAGCAGCTCAGCTCCTTGTGGGAACAGCTGGTGGGTCAGGGCACAGATGCCCCTGCCTCGTGCCAGGGATGAAGGCTCTCCCTGCCTCCTCCAGCACAAAGGAATGCAGTGCTGCTTAGGGTCCCATCTGCCGCAGCAAAGGGACTCTGGAAGAGGGAAGGTCCCGGGCGCATGCAGTGCCTACTCCATTGATAAGAGGTCCATCCCTGTCCACCTAAGTGGTCCAGAACAGATCTGCTCTGCTCCACCAACCTGGGTTTTGCTCGTGGCCATCACATCGGCAAATTATCAGCACCGTATAGCTCAGAGCACTGGGTAATCATGAGGGTTGCAGAATTTCCTAAGGTTAAGGTTTTTCTTTTCCCTTTAAAAAAAACCCAAACCACTAGCCTGTTTGTGAACAAGGCAGTCAGGCCAAAGCCACAGAGCAGCGACAGGAGAAACAATATCTTGGATCAGAAACAGCGTGGCCAGCAGGGGCAGGGAGGTTCTTCTCCCTCTGGACTCGGCACTGGGGAGACCACACCTCAAATCCTGGGTTCAGTTCTGGAACCCTCACCACAAGGAAGATGTTGAGGCTCTGGAGTGAGTCCAGGGAAAAGCAAAGAAGCTGGTGAAGGGGCTGGAGAACAAGAGGAGCGTCTGAGAGAGCTGGGGGTGTTTAGCCTGGAGGAGAGGAGGCTGAGGGCAGACCTCATTGCTCTCTACAACTACCTGACGGGAGGCTGTGGAGAGGAGGGAGCTGGGCTCTTCTCCCAAGGGACAGGGGACAGGACGAGAGGGAATGGCCTCAAGCACCACCAGGGGAGGTTCAGGCTGGACATCAGGAAAAAATATTTCACGGAAAGGGTCATTGGGCACTGGCAGAGGCTGCCCACGGAGGGGGCTGACTCCCCTTCCTTGGAGGGGTTTAAGGGATGGGTGGACGAGGCGCTGAGGGACGTGAGTTAGTGATTGATGGGAATGGGTGGACTCGATGATCCAATGGGTCTTTTCCAGCCTGGTGATTCTATGATTCTATAAGAAGACAACGGGGCAAATGCATCCCAACATCCTGATTGATGCAGAGATCTCCATTGCTTCCCCACATTTGTCAGATGGTCCAAGGGCTGAAGCACCTCTGCTATGAGGACGGGCTGAGGGAGTTGGGGTTATTCAGAAGGTTCCAGGGAGACCTTCCAGCAGCTTCCAGTACTGCAAGGGGCTCCAAGAAAGCTAGGGAGGGAAATTTTACGAGTGCGTGGAGTGGTAGGGTGCATGGCTTTAAATTGGAAGGGGAAGATTTAGATTGGACATTAGGAAGAAATTCTTCATGATGAGGGTGGGGAGGCCCTGGCCCCGATTGCCCAGAGCAGTGGTGGCTGCCCCATCCCTGGAGGGGTTCCAGGCCAGGCTGGATGGGGCTTGGAGCCCCTGATCCAGTGGGAGGTGTCCCTGCCCATGGCTGGGGGTGCAACTGGACGGGCTTTAAGGTCCCTTCCAACCCTAACTATTCCACAATTCCATGATTCAGCATTTGCACCAAAGTCAGAGGAAGAGCAGTAGAAAGTAGCAGGAAAAAAAAATTTAAAAAAAAAATCATCCCTGCTTAAAAAAATTCAATTGTGGAAAGAAAAGGCCATTTTTGGAGGAAAAAAAAAATCACTGTCTGAAAATTTGGGGTGGAATCTACTTTAAGAGCTCCTATGTGGCTCAGGGCCGGCCGAATGCCGTGTGTCTGCAGCGGGATCGCACAGCTGGGGGCTGGCGTGCAGCCCTGCCGACGCACAATTCTGGGATTTAGAGCTGAATTCCTCAGGTGAACTTTTTCCAGGAATGTCTAACAGCACAAACGAAGCAAATATTGCAACATTTTTTCCATAACTCTTGGCACTCGAGAGAAGAAAAAAGTCATTATCTAAGAAGCAAACGCAGACAGCAAAGCAACAAGCAGGCAGTTGTAAAGGGCGAAGAAGGGGCATCCTCCCCTGACCTGGTGTTTCCTCCTCTCTCCCCGCGCTTGCTCCCAGCAGGGCTGCTCCGGAGGTTCAAGCCACGCCAAGAGGAACCAGGCACATGGGAGCTCTGTGTCCACCAAGGCTGCCTCCATCCTGCGCCCCGAATCTGCTAATGCCCTGGGGAGCCACAGTCCAACGATGCCCCTGCAGCCGACCCTTGGGCTGCTGTGCTGTTTATTCCATCCCCATGGGATAATCGAGCAGGTTAGCGGCGCAGTCGCAATTCTGTCCCAGTGTTAAATCTCGCCGGCACCTGGTTTTAGCAAGTTCAGCTTGGGCATCCAAATAATGGTCATCCAAGCAGAAGGGTCTTGCCTACAGGAGGCAAGAGGAGGCTTCCTGCGTCCTCACTGTGCTGACACCAAGGGAACCATCGCAGCCCAACAAACCCACTGCCCTGCTGCTGCCACAGCCCCCCCAGAACCTCATCCACACTGCAAACGCAAAACCAAATTCCACATCTTCCAAGTTCCGAGCACCACCCCTTTCCAAAAAGAGAGGAAGAAATAACTGCCCTGCAGCAGCCACCGCGATGGCCAGAGGAAAAACTGCCTCTACGTAAAGACCAAGCCCTGCCAATTGCCCCCAGCGAGGATTTCTTGTTCTTAGGCCAGAGCAGCCCTTGGCACTCAGCCTTTAACCGTTAAGCACCATCCCTGGCACAGGCACAGAGAAACAAGCTTTGAGGGCTTTTTCCAGCCCCGAGTAGCACGTACGGCCGGTGTTGGGAAAGAGGTTTAAATGGGAACGGTTTGTGGTATTTGGTATAGGAGCGTTCAGGTTTTTGGAAGTAAGCATATTCCTAGGAAAAAGAGTCCAAGGTGCACAACGAGGACCAGGCGAGGGGTGAGCGTGAGCCTTGGAGGTGGCCCTGCCACAGCAGCCTTGTCCTGTTTCCCACTGTCACTCTGGTGAGTGGCCGACTACAGCTCCCCTGGCAGCACAGGGCTGGTGGGACCACAAGGCTGGGAGAGGGGCAGCACGGAAGGAAGATGCATCCTGGAAAGGATGCCGTGTGGGATTTTTTTTTACTCTGTTTTTATAAATGGATTTTAAAAGCCTGGAAAATATCTTTTGATTTTGTGTTCCTACAGCATCTGTTCCTACAGCTCTGGATCCTCCATCCAGGGTCCCGCCAGATGGAAACTGGTCCTCAGCAGCGCTGCTTCCACAGCCCTGCCCTGGGGTGGAGGGGCAGCAGGTCTGGTCTAAGCAAAACGCCCTTTTCCTAATGCCAAAAAATAAGAGCTGTAAGACTTGAGAACAGCGCAACTCAACTCCGACCTCGCTCCCCGCCGCGGAGCTCCCCGCTCTGCCCTCCCGGGGACCCGCCGGGGGCTCCGGGTCCGACTCCCCCGGGGCTTCCCCGGCCCCGGCGACCCCCGGCAGGGTCGGACCCGGCCCGTCGCCCCCCGCTCCCTCCCCAGCCCCCCGGGGCCCCGCACCCCCCGGCCCCCACTCACGGCGCGGAGCGAGGGCGCGGACGGAGCGGGCGGCGCAGCGGAGCGGAGCGGGGCCCGCAGGTTCCCCTTGAACCGGGGCCGCCGCCCGCTTGCGTCTGCGGGACGGGGAGGGCTCCTCCTGGAAAGCGGCGGCGCCCCGCCCCTTCTCCTTTCCCATCCCCATCCCTCTCCCCGGCATCCTCATCCCCATCCCTATCCCCAGCATCTCCAGCATCCCCATCCCCGTCCCCAGCATCCTCATCCCCATCCCTATCCCCAGCATCTCCAGCATCCCCATCCCCGTCCCCAGCATCCTCATCCCCATCCCTGTCCCCAGCATCCTCATCCCCATCCCCATCCCCAGCATCCTCATCCCCATCCCTATCCCCAGCATCTCCAGCATCCCCATCCCCGTCCCCAGCATCCTCATCCCCATCCCTATCTTCCCCATCTCCATCATCCCCATCTCGGTCCCCGTTCCCGTCCTCATCCAGCCCATCATCCGCGTCCCCATCCTCCCCATCCCCATCTCTATCCCCATCCCAGGACGGCTGCTCCTGCTTCTGCCCTCCCGCTGTGGGCTGGGGGTGACCGTGGGTGGTTCGGGGGGCACCCCACGGTCTGGCTGCCCCCCCTTGCCTCCTCCCCACCGCTCACCCACCCGTGGGAGAGAGAGGGGAACTTCTGGGAGCAGCTGTGCCCGTCTCTGCTCTCCTGGGGGTGCCTGCGGGTGTCGGGGGGGCTGGCACAGCGCAGGGTGAAGCTGCAGGAGCCCTAGAGCACCCCGGGCACGATCCTGCCCCTCTATTTTCCTAACACTGGGAAATTTTCCTAAGCAGAGAAGTGCCTTTTGCAGAGGGCTGGAAGGGAGCTTTCCTCTTCCAAAGATGCTCGAGGAGGGAGGCACCGTCAGCAGCGAGGTGACACGGATGGCAGAGAGAGCTCTGCTGCATCAGGTGGCTCCCCTCACCCTGGCAGAGGTGGTTTGTGCAGCCCCAGACAGGGATCCATGCAACAGGATTTTGGGAATGAGCATCTGGCTGTGCTGAAGTCGAGGGGAAAGCTGTCTCAGAGTTATGCAGCCTGCGTCCAGGAAAGTGACTGCAGCTTGCTCCGGCGATCCCAAGGATTCTGTCCCTTGGGCTGGAGATTTTTAACGCTGGCAGGGCAAACGTTATGGGAGTGAGTGACTTTTCACTAAATGGAAGGGGAGGTTTTCCAAAAGGCTGGAGGACTGAGGTTGGCCGCGTGCTGGAACAGCAGCCTCCACTCATTCTTCAAACACAGCTCATCGTTTCAAATAAACCTCCCCCGCCCCTCTCCCCAGCCCCCGCAGAGCCCTGTGCACCCCCAGGAGCCCTGGGCACAAGCGCCAACCTCTCCCTTTCACACACCAGCTCCAGACTCATCCTGCTTTGGGGCAGAGACAGGGAATTCGGCATCCAGCCCCTGGAACTGTAAATCTTAGGAGAAAGAGGGAGGCTTAGGAAAGCTGGGCAGCAGCTCTTGATCGAGAGCTCAATAGTTTTGAGCTGAAAAAGGAAAAATTGGGATGAGATCTTTCGAAGGAATCTTTTCCTGTGAGAGTGGGGAGGCCCTGGCCCAGGCTGCCCAGAGAAGTGGCTGCCCCATCCCTGGAGGGGTTCGAGCCAGGCTGGATGGGGCTTGGAGCCCCTGATCCAGTGGGAGATGTCACTGCCCACAGCAGTGGGTGGGACTGGATGGGCTTTGAGGTCCCTTCCAACACAAACCATTCCATGATTCAAATGATTTTTCTTTTCTTAGGCAGCAAAAGCGTCCAAGCTCCTTTCTGAAGAGCATCTCGATAGACTGGCCCTGTCTGCTTGACTGGATCCTGGACTGACAGAAAGCTCAGCCTGCACCAAGTAACCCTGCCCTGGGTTTATTCATTTACTGTCTTTCCTCCTGTCAGTAAACAAGGAGCTTTCAAACCCGGCTCTGCAGGGTCTATCGGAATGATGCAGGAGGGTGGAAATATGGCTCTGGGATGCAAAGGAATGTCCACAAGCGAACTCGCTCAGCACATTGGCTGATAGAGCCAGCAATAAACCAGCAATAGAAGCAGGCGTGGTCATTCTTCAGACTGGAGGCATTAAAAGAAACCAAACAACTCACCATGGCAGAAAGGTAGCCAAGCCAGATGGGGATGCTAAGAGTGAGCTAGGAAAGCTGCTGTGGAGGGAACAAACTCCCCAAGGGACCTGGGAATTCTCTAATGTCTGAGAAGTCTGGTAGAGGAAGGTGGGAAGTATTTGTGAACGAAATTGGAGAAACTACAACTGAAACGGAGTGAAGAATTATCCCTCTGGAGATTCAACCACTCGTTAAGATGGTTCCGAGTTTCAGGAAGAGAGCAGGCACCGTGGCAGTCAGGGTGGCTGATTCATCCCTTTGTCCTTGAAGTGCTCCCACCAACAAATGACACCCAGGAGTTAAAATTAGGAACCAACCCAGACTCGTCAAAACTAAAACCACAGCATTTTCTTCAATTAGCTGGTCTGAAGCGCTTCCTCACATGGAGACCCCCGCACTGACACTTTAGGTGACACTACAAGTTTCTCTAAAGCAAGAACAATATCATCAGAAATGAGTTTTCTGACCAGGGCAATTAGTGCCGACTCCTTCCCCGAGTCCCTGGCAGCCGGTCTCTGACATTCGTCCCTCATCAGCACTAATGGCCCAGCATTACTGGTGATCACTGGCCATTGTTTCTATCCCACTGACCCCCCTGACTGGCAGAAGCACCTCCTGCCTTGCCCACCCCCCCAGCACAAAGCTTGAGGTTTGATAGCCCAGTTAATACCAGAACCTCTGAGCACAGAAATAAAACCAGACCGGCCCTACCGGTATTTTATATGGGTAGTGAGAGAGGGATACACGCTGATTAATGCTGCTGTTTATTATTTTTATTACAGTAGTGCTAGGAGGCTTAAACATCATGCCCTATCTAAGTGCAGTACAAATTCATTGGGAAAAGACCCCTGGAGAGCTGAGGATCTGAAGCAGCTTTCTTCTTGGACAAGTAGCAAAACCCCTAAGGACTTTTAAAGGGCAGTTCAGACACTTTATCAGATTATATAGTAAATACAGCCCATACCGATTATGGGCATGTTTATGGTGACTCCAGAGATGGCTTTTAGCTCTACGTGCTTATCTTCTGCAGGCAGGAACCACCCTGCTTTCTGTAAATCATGCAATAATACCCTGCTGTCTGCTGTATTGTAGAAGAGAGGGTTGTGTTAAAAAGAAAAACCACTTCTAATATTCTCTCTCTTTCTTTCTGCTGTGCTGCCTCAGCCAGGCAGTGTGATGCCTGAAGGGTTATGGTCTGGGCACCTATGAGCAAGAGCAGCAGGAATTTACCTTTGTTTTCACAGTCACCTATTCGGGCGCATTTAAGAATAAAAAGTCATCTGCAAATTTCCTTTCAGCCTTAGCCTAGTTGTGAAGAACATTTTAGCCAAGTTCAGCTGCAAACAGCTTTGCTTTTCCATTTGTCTTTGGGCTGCTTTGTTCCAGCTGGGCACTAGCACCCAGCAAACTCCCTCCTATGAGCCTGCTCCCCTTGTGCTGTTCCAGCCCTCTAAGGCTATTAAAACAGCGTGTATGAAGTTGGTTAAGCAGCCAATCCTCTCGACACCTTCTGGGAGGTAACCTGTCTTTTCTGAAATTTATGCCAGTGTTAATGGAAATTATTTACCGGTGCTCCGCTTAAGCCCAACTCGCTGTTCCACCCACAGCTTCAGAGATAATTACTCCCTATGCAAAGGGATTGCTTTAAAGACTTCCCTGTAAACTGTGCCAGAGGATTTGTGCATTACCCTGGGTTGACTTGAATTTTACCTTGAATGAGCAATGTTATCTGCATTATAGCTGTCACAGATGAAAAAACAACCTCCACAGATGAGGGACATTTGATAACATTTGATGGCAAAATGCTTCAGGCAGAAGTTGTTTAGCATTTAAAATTGCAACTATTTAGACATCAGTGATGATCCTAGTATTTTCCTGATGTCCACTTCTTCAAGCAGGACTCTTCAGAACTGTAGGTTAGTGTCTAGAAATTCCCGTTTGTAAAACATTGACCAACCTAAATTCGTGAAGATCTCCTAAAAAAGGTGGAATCTGAGACCTCCTCAAGAAATCTTTTGGTTTAAATAAAAGGTGGTATGCTTCTTTACTTGAGGTGAAACCATGCATATGGAAAGAAGCTAAAGCCAGGCTATCATGATGCCTTATTTGCAGTTGTTTTTAATGTTCAGCAATGCGGGTTCAATGCTGATAATAGTTTTGTATTGCAAGTGACTTTGTGAGACATCACAACAGAATCACAGAATAACCAGGTTGGAAGAGACCCACTGGATTGTCGAGTCCAACCATTCCCATCAATCCCTAAATCATGCTCCTAAGCACCTCATCTACCCTAACCTTAAACACCTCCAGAGACGGTGACTCAAACACCTCCCTGCGCAGACCGTTCCAATGCCTAACCACCCTCTCCGTGAAGAACTTTTTCCTAATCTCAAGCCTAAATCTCCCCTGGCGGAGCTTGAGGCCATTCCCTCTCGTCCTGTCCCCTGTCACTTGGGAGAAGAGGCCAGCTCCCTCCTCTCCACAACCTCCCTTCAGGGACTTGTAGAGAGTAATAAGGTCTCCCCTCAGCCTCCTCTTCCCCAGGCTGAACAACCCCAGCTCTCTCAGCTCACGCCGTTTCTGATACAAGCCAAGATGCCATTGGCCTTCTTGGCCACCTGGGCCACTGCTGGCTCATGTTCAGTCGGCTGTCAACCAACACCCCCAGGTCCTTCTCCTCCTGGCAGCTTTCCAGCCAGGTTTCTCCTAGTCTGTAGCTGCACAGGGTTGTTGTGCCCCAAGTGCAGGACCCGGCATTTGGCCGTGTTAAACCTCATGCCGTTGGTCTCAGCCCAGCAGTCCAGCCTGTTCAGATCCCTTTGCAGAGCCTCCCGACCCTCCAGCAGATCGACACTTCCACCCAGCTTGGTGTCATCTGCAAACTTGCTAAGGGAGCACTCGATGCCTTCATCCAGGTCGTTGATGAAGACATTAAACAGGACTGGACCCAGGACTGAGCCCTGGGGAACCCCACTTGTCACTGGCCTCCAGCTGGATTTAACTCCATTTACCACCACCCTCTGGGTCCAGCCAGTTTTTCACCCAGGAGAGTGTGCGCCTGTCCAGGGCAGAGGCCGACAGTCTCCGAAGCAGAATGCCATGAGAAACTGTATCAAAGGCTTTACTAAAGTCCAGGAAGATACATCCACAGCCTTTCCCTCGTCCAAGAGTTTAGTCACTCGGTCATAGAAGGTGATCAGATTACTCTGGCAAGACCTGCCTTTCATGAACCCATGTTGACTGGGCCTGATCACCCGGTTCTCTTGTAAGTGCTTCATGATCGCACTCAAGATCACCCGCTCCATCACTTTCCCGGTACCGAGGTCAGACTGACAGGCCTGTAGTTCCCCGGATCCTCCCTGCGCCCCTTCTTATAGATGGGCACGACATCAGCCTCCAGTCCAGCGGAACCTCCCCAGTCATCCAGGACTGCTGGAAGATGATGGAAAGGGGTTTGGCCAGCACATCTGCCAGTTCCCTCAAAACTCTTGGGTGGACTCCATCCGGCCCCATAGACTTGTGGGCGTCTAGCTGGGCAAGCAAGTCTCTAGCCACCTCCTCTTGGACCTTGGGAATCTCATACTTCTCTTCCAACCCCTGGGGTTGTGCACAGAGGGAACAATTTTCCTTACTGTTGAAGACTAAGGCAAAGTAGGCATTGAGCACTTCAGCCTTGTCTTCATCCCCTGCTACTGTTGTTCCCTCTGCATCTACTAGGGACTGGAGATTCTCCCTAGTCCTCCTTTTGCTGTTGATGTATTTGTAGAAAGACTTTTTGTTGTCTTTCACAGTCTTGGCCAATTGCATTTCTAGTTGGGCCTTAGCCCTCCTGACTTTTTCCCTGCACGTTCTCACTTCCTCCCTATAGTCCACCCGGGATGCCTGCCCCTTCCTCCAGAGGGCGTAGACCCTCCTCTT
Source organism: Clamator glandarius (assembly GCA_033459285.1). Taxonomy (NCBI): domain Eukaryota; kingdom Metazoa; phylum Chordata; class Aves; order Cuculiformes; family Cuculidae; genus Clamator; species Clamator glandarius. Next base: position 7,666 of record JAUNZM010000064.1, on the reverse strand, counting down.
CCTATTGATGTCTCTTAGGACCTCCCTACTCAACCACGCTGGTTTCTTACCCTGCTGGCGACTTTTCCGGAACTTGGGGACGGCTTTCTCCTGAGCTGCTAGGAGTTCCTTCTTGAAGAGCGCCCAGCCCTCATGGACACCTTTGCCCTCAAGGAGCGCCTCCGATGGGACTTTTCCGACCAGCCTTCTGAACAGCCCAAAGTCTGCTCTCTGAAAGTTGAGGGCGACTGTTCTGCTAACCTCCACCTTCTTCATCTTACCCTGCACCAAGAACTCTATCGTCTCATGATCGCTTAGCCCCAAGCATCCTCCAACCCTCACATCCCCACAGTCCTTCTCTGTTCACAAACAGCAGGTCCAGGAGGGCACCGTCCCTTGTCGGTTCGCTCACCAGCTGTATGAGGAAATTGTCTTCCACACACTCCAGGAACCTCCGGGACTGCTTCCTTTCTGCTGTATTATACTCCCAGCCTATATCTGGGAAATTGAAGTCTCCCACAAGACTAGAGGTAGCGATCTTGAGACTACACTAAGCTGTTTGTAGAAGAGCTCATCAGCTGCTTCTTCTTGGCTGGGTGGTCTATAGCAGACACCCATCACAATACCTGCCTGCCCGTGGGCTCCTCTGATTTTCACCCACAGGCACTCAGTCCCATCCTGACCGTAGTCCAGCTCGAGGGTATCAAAGCCCTCTCTAACATAGAGGGCTACCCCGCCCTCCTCTTCTGCCCTTCCTGTCCTTCCTGAAGAGTTTATACCCCACCATGGGTACGCTCCAGTTGTACGAGTCATCCCACCACGTCTCCGCAATGGCAACGACATCGTAGTTTCCTTGCCCTACCACAGCTTCCAGCTCCTCCTTCTTATTTCCCATGCTGCGTGCATTGGTGTAAATGCACTTCAGCTGGGCAGGCGAAGCTACAGCCTTTGCAATAGGGCTTCTCCCCAACTGAGCGATCCTTGGCTTAACTAAGGCCACAGTGCCAGTTTGCTGCCTACCATCCCCAGCTGCACTCACCCTCTCTTGCTCAGTGGTGATACACCGGCAGGCATCGCCAGCACACCCCTCCTTTGCCTCTGAAGTCTCACCTCCAGGCTCACTCCCATCCTGCCTGGCCTCCATCCCCTCCCCCCTCACATCTAGTTTAAAGCTCGATTTATGAGCTTAACTAGGTTTTTGGTGAGGGCTTTTGTCCCCCTAGGAGACAGGCGTGTCCCATCCCTACTAAATACAACAATATATATATACAACAACAATATATATATACAACAACAATATATATATACAACAACAATACAACAGAAACTGTAGTCCATTTTTGCTTAATTGAATGATAATTGAAGCATGCCCCAAGCACAGGAATGGTAGCACTTAGTTCCGCTCAAGTTGCTTTGGGCCAGAAGTGGTAGATTTTCTATGTAGACCAATGCTGATTGTAGATCATGAATCGCTGTACTTTGTAGGCAACTACGTGGCTGGCCTTTTGGTTTCTCCTTAGGGCTTTGTACAGTTTTCTAGTATATTATACCTGATTTGTATGTGGTAGTCATTTTTTTTTTTCATCTGAGGTGTTGTATTTCAGACAGGAAAGAACTGATAACAAAAACCAAATTCAAGTGGATTATCTATAGTTGTGTGTATTTTTTTGTATTAGACTTGTGTCTTTAAAAGAAATTTAAATGAGACATGAAAAAGTAGCAAGAAATACTTGGATCTAGAGCTAGTTGTTACTGGTGTAGGGTTTTTTTTTGTTTGTTTTGTGTGAAAGATCTTGAAATACCAGAAGAAATGTCATTTGTCCCCTATGAATGTAGATACCACTGCTGATGGTTATTCTGCTAATTTTTTGTTCTATCTTTGGTTCATATAAAGAAAAATTAATTTGTCCACAAGGGAAGTTTATGCTTTGGTGGAAATTAAGCTCTCTAGCTCCTAGTACTAATCCTTCACAAGAAAAGTTACTTATTTAAATGCTCAACTTATTTGCTGTGAGATTTTACAGAGGCCCAGATAGATCATGTCTGTTGGTTTTTCCATGTCCCCGGCTGTGCTTGCCCCATCTTAGAAAGCCACTAGGTTGGTCAGGCAGGCCTTGACCCTGGTGAAGCCGTGCTGGCTCCACTAATCAGCTCCCCGCCCTCCGTGTGCATTAGCTTAGCTTTTAGGAGGATCCATTCCGTGAGCTTCCCAGGCACAGAGGTAAGGCTGACAGGTAGGTAGTTACCAGGGTCAACTTTTCTACACTTTTAAAAAATGAAGACAATGTTAGCCTACTTGCAGTCACCAGGCTCTTCTCTTGACTGCCGTAGCTTTTCAAATACCACGGGAGTGGCTTGGCAATCACATCAGCCAATTCCCTCAGGACTCTGGGATGCATCTCATCAGGTCCCATAGACTTAAATATGTTTGAGTTCCTCAGGTGGTTGTTGAGCTGGAACAGTTTCATACACAACTGACCTCTAGCCTTTGTCTGAATGTCTTAGGTTTTTTTAAATTGCTCAAAGCTGTTGAATTACTGTAAAATGGTATAATTTTCAAATTACTAAGATCTTTGCCTCTTGCTTCAGGTTCTTCAAGTTCTCTGATAAACTTAACTGCAAATTACTCCCGTTTGACATCTCGACCCCAGTGGGCTTTGTACCAGTACCATGTTGCCTATAGTCCTGAGATGGAAGCACGCCGTCTTCGATCAGCTTTGCTCTTTCAGCATGAAGAGCTACTTAGAAAGACGCATGCATTTGATGGATCAATATTATTCTTACCAAAAAAACTAGCAAATAAGGTGCGATATGAGAATGCTGTGTTATTATTTTATTGACTTGCGTTTTATGCTGCTGCTTGCTTCATACTGGTCTGGGTGAAATTAGAGAATTTGTCCTGTAAGCAGCATTTAGTTGAATAAAATATATTAGTAGAAACTAATTTGTTTGTGTAGAGAAATTTGGTAATAAGCTTCTGGTTCTACTGCTTCGGTTTTGCAGGCTAGAATAATGCTTTGCACAGAAGTGGATAGTACAGGCAATATTTTCCCTTTAGTTTTCTTTCTGCTTATGTCTTTTAATACCTTACGTGTTGTAACCTCCACCGTATTGAAAAGATGGATGTGTTGAGCGTATGTGGCGAAGTTCTGGTAGTTGGGAGGGTCTGGAGTGGCCCATATGGGAAGAAGTTGGGGCCTGCCCTGTGCTGTACCCAGCCAGTTGCAGCTCTCTTCAGCACAGACCCAAGCTGAGCCCATCAGCAAAGTTGATGGCAACCCTGTGTATTTGAATGGAGGGGGAAGTGCCAGAGCAGAAGGAAAACTTGAGAAAAAAGGAGCAGCAGAGGGAAAACACCATGTGCTGATGGTAACCCCTGCCTCCTCTGCACCTTGTGCCACTCGCTGCCTTACTGAAAGGACTGAGTGTAATCAGTGGTGTTAACCGTGAGGCAGAGGAGGGAAAGGGCGATGGTGTTTTCACCATATGTTTCAATGTTTGTCTTTTTGTCTCCCAGTACCTGAATCGGTAATTAAATGCAATTAATTGGCAACGTATTAAGATTATTACATTAAATGGAGTCTTTTCCCCACAATGATAATTGATAAGTGGTCTCTGTCTTTATCTTGAGTTCAGCTGCTTTGGAAATAACATCCATTCTACTCACATCAGTCACCCAAATGAAGGGAGCATTTTAGGTTGTAGTTTACAATAGGAATTCAAATTCCTGTTTCAGCTAAGTCTTCATTTATCCCTTAGAATTTTAATATAAAAGTCCAATTCAGTATTAATGGAGCGAAGTCCAGATACAGCCGTGTTTGCCTCCAGTTTTCTTGAGCTAACTTCACTTTCTCAGGTTACTCAAGTGTTTAGCAGGACTAGAAGTGGAGAAGATGTGAAGATAACAATCACATTGACTAATGAGTTGCCACCTACTTCACCTACATGTCTGCAGTTTTACAACATCATTTTTAGAAGGTTTGCTATCCAAGTTATGTCTTTATAAGAAGTCATTCTAAAAATATCTGACTTAAGTCTGACATGTTAAGTCTGATATGTTCTTGGCATCAGCTGTCTCGGTGATGTGATTGCTGAAGGCGACGTTCACCTCATTGAACTGGCACGACATCTCGTTGGCCGTCACCACCAGCAGGTCTCTGATGTCGTTTCGCATCTTGGCTGAGGCTGCCCGTTCATTCTGGGAGCGGAGGATGTTGCCATCCGTGATCCTGGCCCATGGCTCTGGCAATGAGATGCTGGGGATGGAAGGAGAGGCTGCTGGTAAGCCCGTGGTGCTAAAGCTGGCCATGGGCCCTACCAGGGAGCAGGGTGGATCACATGTTGATTAACGGATGCTCTTAATTTGACCATAGGGAAGTGAAATATCTGAACATCATTGGTTCAACAACGCTTACCAAACGATGGCATGTTCGTGAAGACAACTGTGATACTTATGAAAGCCAAAATGAAAGACTCCCACAGAAAAATGGAGGGTTTAATCCAATCTCGTACTTAGATGCTCAAGGCGTTTAAGTGCCAAGGGATTCACAGCTTCACGACAGCGCACAGAGTGCAGTCAAGTCATTCTGCTCATAACTTCTCTCAGTTTCACACTAAACTGAATGGCCATTTGATATTTGATTCCCAGTCCATGCATTCAGGATTGAAGTTCACGTCTGTGCAGCAGTGCAGAACAAGGTCAACAAAAGACTTAACTACCCCATATGCTCCATTTAAAACACGCTGATCCTCGGCACATTTTACCCTCCTCTGAATTTTAGCATCAGTGCTTTGCAATTCATCTGTCTGCCAAAATATGTCTGAGCTCTACTGTGAATAATTATTCAAACATAAGAAAAAATTGAATCAATCTACACCCTACCACAAACTGCCTGCACCTGTGTGAGCAGCAGCTTTCTCCTCACAGCCCTTTGTCACTCAAGGCGTATCTCTGTGAGTGCTGCTTTAGGTCACCATTCATTTACCACAGAGCCAAAGCGGAATTCCTGGCACCCAAAAGCAGCTGAAGCCTATGCCAGGACCATGCCCTCTATTTCTTTATCTTCTGTGTCATTCTGGCTCCCTGCCAGGCCCTCTCCACGCAACGATGAACCCCCCAGACTTTACGTCAATGAAGAGCACTCAGGCAAGCACTGACACATCATTGAAAATAAGCATGAACTTAACGAGCTGTGCAGAGGTGCTGAACTGAATTCATTTCCAGGCTGGTCTCTGAACCCCGATAGAACCTTTAGTTAGGTGGGGCTCGCTTCCACCCTCTGATGTTTGGCACCCAACTGGAAGCAGAGGGCTGTGCCCCCTTTCTGGTGAGTGGAGAGAAATGGACCCTCCAAGGCGTGTGCCTCCAGGCTGGAGGGATGTGCCACGCAGACACACACCTCTCCAGTGGGCTGGGGACAACCAGCTCCCTGCCAGGGAAAGTTCTGCATCCAGTTCTGGAGTCCTTCAGCACAGGAAGGACATGGAGCTGTTGGAGTGAGTCCAGAGGAGGCCACAAAGCTGATCATCTCCTTTAGAAAGGCTGCAGCACTTCCCTTAAGAGGACAGGCTGAGAGAGTTGGGGTTGTTCAGCCTGGAGAAGACTCCAGGGAGACCTCAGAGCAGCTTTCAGTACTGAAAGGGGCTCCAGGAAAGCCGGGGAGGGGCTCTTGGGCAGGGAGTGCTGGAAGAGGATGAGGGAGAATGGTTTTGAGCTGAAAACGGGAAGATTGAGATGAGGTCTTAGGAAGAAATGTTTTCCTGTGAGAGTGGGGAGGCCCTGGCCCAGGGTGCCCAGAGCAGTGGTGGTTGCCCCATCCCTGCAGGTGTTCAAGGCCAGGTTGGATGAGGCTTGGAGCACCTGATCCAGTGGGACGCATCCCTGCCTATTGCAGGGAGTTGGAACTGGACAGACTATAATGTTCCCTCCAACCCAGCCCATTCCATGACTGTATCATCCTGGGGACAGCTTGCTTCTCGCATGCCGCTTGGTGTGCACTCACGTTGCATCAATTCGCTCCACTCCTCGGTAGAAGCTGATGTCTTCAGAGCTGTTCCTCAGCTGGTGGCACCTTTCATCGATGCGGTGGGCCACCTGCTTGTCAGCCAGGTCCTTCTCCAGCTCATGCTGGGCCACCCTGTTAGACCTTCAACATGCAAACAGCAGCCGTCAGTGAGGATGTAGGGGTGGAACAGCTTCCTCCCCGTTCCACTTCCCCACAGATCCTGCTTGGGCAGCAATATCCTCCCATGAGCATCATCACCACCTTCCCATGGAGTCTGCACGCGTTTTACAGCTGCAGGGTGTGGGTAGAGGTCACGTTCTGCTGGGGGTTCACATCACAACTGCAAATGCTTATCAGCCCTACGGCATGAGATAAGGAGCTCCTTACGCCAGCTGGGCATTCGCCATATCCAGGCGCTGCTGCATCCTCTCCTGGCACGACCTGATGACATGGACTTCCTGGGCAAAGGCAAACATGACCCCATCAGTGTCCGTACACAATCACCCCGGCCACACCCGTCCCCTCAGACCTCTCCGACCCTGCACACAGCCAGAACTTGCCTGCTTGTCCTTCTGCCCAGAGCCAGCAGGCAGGGAGTGAAGAAAGTACCTCCCAAACCTCAGCGCACTCGCCTACCCAGCTGAGCCTGCGTGCAGTGATCAGGAGGGGACAGAAGGCTGATGTGGCCACTGCTGTGACCTTCGCATTCACTTTCAGGGTAAGGTGATAAATGTTGTTTCACCTTGACATCAGTCAAGTACTAGTTAGTTCCATTGCATGGACAGGGATAGATCCTGATCTGGTACGAGCAGGCACAGTGGTTGCCCGGACGAGCAGCACTACATAACTCCACCCCCAAACCAACTTCTACGCCTTTTTGCTCCCACAATGTTTTCCTCTCCAGGAGAATTCCCATCCATGCAGGACACGAGGAGATGGACGTTGACTGTGCTGCAAATCCCAAGCCATTTCTAATCAACATTCAATTGCACTGGAGGAAGGCTGAGTTGCTCTCAGCTCACTTGACTCCAGCACAAAACTATTGTGTTTGGGAATCCCCCGCTCCCAGAGGCAAGTGATCATTGACACAGAGACATCTCATGTGTATGTGACAAAGGTACATGCAGATCCTGTTCCGGCAAGGCTCTGAAAGACTGGACAGTCTCACAGACTCCTGGAAGAATACTAGAACCATGGAGTCGCTAAGTTCATCCAGTTCAACCATCAGCCCAACCCCACAGTGCCTGCCAATCCATGTCCCCAAGTGCCACATCTACGTGAGGTTTTATCCCCTCCAGGGATGGAGATTCTACCTCTGCCTTGGGTAGATCGGTCCAAAGCTTCATCATTCTTTTGGTAAAGAAATTTTGCCTGATCTCCAATCTAAACCTCCCCTGGCTCAGCTTGAGGCCATTTTCTCTCATCCCATCTCTTGTTACTTGTGAGAAGAGTCCAACACCCACATCGCCACACCCTCCTCTTCTCCAGACTAAACGATCCCAGTTCCCTCAACTGCTCCTCATAAGACTTGTTCTCTAGACACTTGACCAGCCCCATTGCCCTAAAGAGAGAGATAGAGGACCCCGAGATGCTACACAAACAGGCAGCTGGTCTCCAGCTTCTCCTTCCTCTCTGTAAAAGCAAGAAGCAAATCTTACCTGCAGCGCGTGGGCAAGGTGCAT